>OX246744.1:38509699-38639699 GCA_945910005.1 Isoperla grammatica
CGTGTACAGGCCTCCTAATAACAACACCAAGAATGAGTTTATAGAGGAGATCGAGAGTTATTGGCAAAATACCAAAGTTAATACGGCTATAATGATTGGTGATGTAAACATTGATATTTTAAATGAATGTGATTCATTTGCGCAGCATTATGAAACCAGTCTGGCTGTGAATGGTTTTATGAGATGTATTTCCCAGGCTACGCGTGAGGAGGTAGTAGAGGGCGCGCTTAGAAGTTCATGTATCGATCATGTTTACGTGCGGGCTGTTGACATCTGTATCAAGCCAGCCATTTATACATCTAAGTTGTCCGACCACTATATGATAATGATTTCATTGGGATTAGATAGTATTAAAAGAAAATCGGAAAGTACAATATATGGAAAGTGTATAAATGAAGCTAATCTGCTTCACGCTTTAAAGCGTGTTGATTGGGATAGTTTGTTAATTGCCAATAGCTGTGAGAATTTGTATCAGGCGATTTATTTTAATTTCAAGATTGCATATGCAAAAAGTTCGTTTGTTAAAGAAAGAAGTGCTACGAATAGGGGTATTAAGTCGTGGGTGTCGCCTGAACTATTGGATAAACGGGCAGTGTTCGTCAAAGAGAAAAGTAATAAGAAAAGGAGTAATCAATCTTGGATGACGTTGGAGTTATTAGAAATGATAGCAAAAAGAGACCGTTTTTTTCAAAAATGGAAAAAATGTAAATGTTTAAATCTTACGAAAGGTGTGTATAGGTCAGAATACAATAACCTCCGAAATAAAGTAAACAAAAAGATCAAACTAGCAAAACAAAACTATTACCGTGCACTTTTGGAAAGAAATAGGGGAAATATTAAAGAAACGTGGCAAGCTATAAATACTATAATAGGCAAGAAAAAAAAAGAGTCAGTCGATGGGGTTATTAAAAAGTATCTGGGTAAAAGAGAGTCATCTGTTACTATAGCAAACTCATTTGCGAACGTTTTTGTGGAAGAGGTTGAGCGTATTGTTCATAACTGTGATGTGATCTGTAGGGAAACGGTTCAAGGAGAAAGCAGTTTAATTAACGTTCAGGGGCAATCAGTATACATACCCCCTATTGATGCGAAAACAGTGGGAAAAATTATCGAAGAAATGAATAGTGGTAAACAAGCTGGGTTTGACGGAATAAGGGTTAAAGACTTGCAAAATATTAAGAATCAGATCAGTCCATCACTAGCTTTGCTGATAAATTTATCGATTAATGAAGGTGTCGTGCCAGAAATGTTAAAAATTGCTATAGTGAGGCCGGTTTATAAAAAAGGAAGCCACTACGAGTATTCCAACTATCGTCCAATTGCCTTATTGTCTGTAGTCGATAAGGTAATGGAAAGATATGTGGCTGATTGTTTAAATAACTATTTGACTAAATTTTCTATCATAAACAAAAATCAATTCGGCTTTCAAAAGGGGAAAAGTACATCTGATCTTTTACTGAAATTTTCTGATCTTATTAATTCTAAGTTAAATGAAAATTTTCATGTAGTATGTATGTTTGTGGACTTCACTAAAGCATTTGATACTCTAAATCACAAGAAATTATTGCAAGCATTGGACAATATTGGTGTGAGGGGTCCAATTCTACGGTGGTTTGAGAGTTATTTAGATAATAGAAAGATAATTGTAAAAATTGGGGAGGATTATAGCACGGCTAAATTGATCAAATCAGGGGTGCCACAAGGATCTATCTTGGGACCATTGTTATACTTAGTGTATGTAAATGAGATGGCACGAATTTTTAAGAAGTGTTTTGCATTTTTTTTCGCTGATGATTCTGCACTTATTGCGATTCACAAGAATATTCATACGGCGGAAAAGTATTTGCAAGAAGACTATATAAACTTGCTGAGGTGGACTCATGATGATGGCTTGATTGTAAATGCTATAAAAACTAAAATTGTACATATATCTACTCCTCTGAATACCAATCATAACTCGATAGTTAAAGTTATATCACACTCAGTCCAGTGCTTGCATAATACTTCTAACCAAAATGCCACGGACATAACTTGCAGTTGCGATCAAGAAATTGAGTCGGTGTACAGCCATGAGTACTTGGGTATTGTGATTGATAAATGCTTTTCTTGGGATAAACAGATTGCTAGGGTATCAACCGGATTAGACCGTGTGCTGTGCAACTTTATCGGTTGAAGGATATTCTTCCGTACAGTTTACTTCGCACAGTGTACATCGCCTTGGTGGAGTCTTTAATCTCGTACGCGGTGTTAGCCTGGGGAAATGCTTCTCATATGTATCTTAAACAAATTATTAGCTTACAGATCAGGATGATTAAACACATACTCCCAAATCACATAACTGACCATTGTTCCTCAAATCAGCTTTTTAAATTATTAGACTTGCTTCCTGTAAATTTTTTGTACATCTATAAGTTAATTATCAAGTTCTATTTCACTTACGAATTCAAAATTGAAATTAACCATAGCATTTGTACAAGAGCAAAAGCCTCCAAAGTGTACAGAGTTCCCAATTTTGTAAATAAATATGGTGAAAGATCATTGCATGTAAAAGTGCCTCAATGTTTTAATATGTTGGCAATGGAATTGAAAGATTTGGATAGAATGAATCAAGTAAAAATATCAGTAAAAGAGTTTCTTTTGTTACATTCGCTTTAATTTATTATATTTTCATTATTAGTATCGTCGGTGTTTTTATCCTTGCCATGTATAGGCCTTTGTTAATTGCAGTGTGTAGTAATATGTAGGTGTTAAAGATAAGTTAGTGATTGTTTGTTTGTTTTGAATTGTAAGGTATTCTGTATATTGTATTTGCATTACGCAGCATGTTCATCTTTGTCCGTAACTTAGTCCATATTATTATTTTCATTGGTATATAACCCACAGACAAGCTATGTACTTAGCTTTGTGGGAGATCGAATGTTTATTTAATGATTGTATTGTACAGAACATGGTTATCAATAAAAAAAAAAAAAAAAAAAAAAAAATATCATTATTATAATTATTATTACTATTATTATTATAATTATTATTATTGATATTATTATTATAATTATTATTATAATTATTTTTATTATTATCATTATTATTATTATTATTATTATTATTATTATTATTATTATTATTATTATTATTATTATTATTATAATTATTATTATTATTATTACTTAATCAGTTTTGACATAGGACCGAGGTCCTACGAGTTCAATACTGTAAAAGAATGTAATCAAATGTAAATTTGATTGCTTGATTGATATTTGGGTTTTAAATACCTTATTTTTGCAACCTGGCTAATCGAAACGATATGTGGATGAAATATGAAGTTGTAAATGAAAAAAATATATTTAACTTTGTATTCATCTTGAAATGATCCCCCCTCTCTAACTTGTCCCCTTCTGTGTCCAACATCTCGTTTGGTTGCAGGATGGCTGAGAACGATGACGCTCGGTTCGTTATAACCAAGCCTGGTGTCCTGGTGTTGGGTGGAGGCCTGCCTGCTGGATCGAGCATTGTGTCGTTCTCCCAAGATGAGACCGTCGTTCAGGTGTCTTGCGGTGATGACCACTCTGCAGTTGTCTGCGAGTCTGGCCGCGTCTACACCTTCTGTGTCACACAAGACACAGGACGGATGAAGAACGAAGGCTCGGTCGCTGAGCCGAGGCTTGTTGACACTCTCAGCACTGTTAATGTAACCCAGGCTGCTTGTGGATATCAATACACCGTCTTCCTTACTGACAAGGGTGAGGTGTATTCGTGTGGGCTGAATGACAACGGTCAGCTTGGCTTCGGTCACACCCGTAACACCCCCACACCCATCCTGGTTACTGGTCTGCCGCCCATCAAGAAGGTTGCTGCTGGGTGGCGCCACACAGTGGTTCTTGACACAGGCGGTAAGGTCTGGGTGTGTGGATACAACGGCCACGGCCAACTAGGACTCGGTCATACAAACCAGCTTACCTCATTCACTCACGTTCTCAACCTCCCCGAGGCCATCGTTGACATATCGTGTGGCATGATGAATACAGCTCTTGTCTCGGCCTCTGGGGTCCTCTTGATGGCTGGGACTAACAGCATTGGTCAACTTGGGCTTGATGCAGTGGATAGCGTGTCCAGCTTCACACGAGTATCGGTGCTGGCAACAGCCGTGGCTGCCGTGTCCTGCGGTGGTGTTCACACTGTGGCCCTCGGAGTCGATGGGACGACCTGGGCTTGGGGTCGTAATGCTGAAGGTCAGTTGGGTACCGGTGACACAACCAAGAGATCTGCCCCCACTAGAATGATTGGCCTCGAGGACCAGACTGTCTCCCGGGTTAACGCTGGACGTTACCACACTGCGGTGTTGACACGAGCAGGAGACGTGTTTGTGTGTGGCCAAGGAACAAGTGGTGAACTGGGTCAGGGGAAGAATAACCTCTCGGTGGCGACTCTGTTGCCGAAGTCACCGGGGCTGGTGGTTCAACAGGTGGCTTTTGCTGGAACATATTTATTACTGTTGGTCACGTCAATCGTCGCACCTTCAGCGCAGCGCGGGATAGGAATAGATGAAAAGTTGAGGGAAGACATAACAGACCTGAGGCAGATCATAATGCGGAACCTGGAGTGTCCCGTCTGTTTTAAGGACATGTGTGCACCGATACGTCAGTGCACCGTGGGGCACAGCCTGTGTAACGCTTGCTGGTCTGACGACAGGATCACAGTTTGTCCGCTGTGTCGCGGACAGCTCTCTGCTGGGAGGAATCTTACCTTGGAGGGTCTGAGTGCCGACATCCGGCTACCGTGCACGGAATGCCTGCTGCGCATGCCCGCGTGCGAGCTGGGGGGACACGGCGTGGTCTGTCCCCGCCGCAACTACGACTGTCCCCTGGCGTGCGGCGGTTGGAGGGGCCGGCCCGAAGCGATGCTGGGCCACGCCCTCTCGGCCCACGCGGACCGGACGTGGCCCGACCTGCCACGCACGTTTGTGCAGCGGCGCGGACTCTTGCTCACGGACGTGCTCGCGGCGCACGGCAGAGTGTTCACGCTACATCGCGGGTACGACGGGGAGGGGCGCACGTTCCGGGCGGCCGTCAGGTACGTGGGCACCCCCGAGGACAGGCACGCGTTCCGCTTCGAACTCACGCTTCTCACCAAAGACATGCACAATACTTACCACAGGAAGGTTTGTTCCGACATCGAGAGCGTCGAAGACATGTTCAGTTCTTCAAACTGTGTGCGCGTGAAGGTGGAAAGTCTCGATACTTTTATGCAACAAGATAGCCTGATCTGTCAAGTGGACATTGTGAAAGTCGAGACCACAGAGTTTGCTGACAAAATGAAGGTTCTGCTTAGTCCTCAAGAGTTCCAAAGTTTACATTGGTAGTGTTTCATTGTTAACCTTGGTTTTAAGATCTTTCTCCAGAGGGGAATGTACCCTGTATCAATTGTTTTTGTATTACCTTTTGTGACTACATTATTGAGATTTGAAGAATATTAGCACATTTGTACCTAATTTTTTATAAGTTGCAACAACCCCATTATTTCTCCTAGTTACTTGGATCTTTTCTAGCATGTACCTAACATATGTTATATATATCAACAACATAATGGAAGCAACAGCAATTTATCATGTTTGTCTATGGTCTCTAAAAACAACCGATCACCATCACATGTATGTATAACTATTGGAGTCTAGCCACGAGAGCTGCCCGGGTCATAGGGCAACTTATCCATGTGTGTAATGCGTTGTGTATAGCCTACGTGTTGAGTCCAACATTACTATAATACCACTCTGCTCCGGTCACCAACAACACAACCAGCGTAAACCGAATAGTGTTTGACGCGTGGTCACCGCCAGCTAACAAGTGAAAAGCATCATTGTGCACAGCCAGGCATCTGGGTTCGAGTCCCTGTCGAGACTTAACGTCGGACTCCACTCCCCAGCATAGCTTAGACCACCACCATTCATTGCTTCTTTGTTAGATAATTCTTGAAACAATAACATCATTATCACAATATTAATATCAAGTCAAGTGACAGCTTTCCATGTCCTCAATGATGATTTGCTTAAAAGATAACAATTCAGTGATTTCATGTGTCCAAAACATGTACAACATAATACAGTGGAACTTCTTTATAACAAACGTCTTTATAACAAAATTATCTATTAAACAAACTGTTGTTGAGGTCCCAAAAGGTTCTCATGCATGTTAAGGTATCATCTTTATAAAGAAATGTTTGTAACTAAATAATAATCTGGCCCCCAAGAGTTCGTTATAAAGAAGTTTTACTGCACACATATTTTAGTTTGTAATTGAAGAATCCACTTTAGTTAATACCTCAATATCTTGGTTCCTAGAAATTCAGTATGTTGTCAGGCAAATATTGTTACTTTAATCTAGTTGAGGGCACGCACAGTTCCGTAAGAAGTTTACCTTGGAGATGAATGATATTGTATTTCACAAGTTAAAGTACTTTTTGTTAGATATTGAGTGTTACATTTCATAGCTTTACTTGTATGTATATTTTATGTGCCTCTTAATAGAGGTTTTATAAATACAAGTATGTTATATTTTAAAGAAGGTAACAAACAATCGTAACTACTATAAAACTTACTTCTCCCCCACCCCTATTGGAAGTGACTGACTGTACGCACTGTTCTATGTATTCACCATAGCGTGTCGTTGCATATCTGATGCGTTTCTTTACATCTTCAAGAATCACTTCACATAAACTTTGTCTCACTGCAGGATGAGACCGCGAGAAATGGCAAATGCCACTGCAAGAGTAGGGTTTTACCGACCCCTGAGATTCCTTTATTGTGAACACCCACGCGCTTCGTCCACTCGACATTCTTGACAAGCAATTATCGGCTTATCGTGCATAACCGAAAATCCTAATACAGTATGATGATTGAACATTTTCTTAGAATTAAGACCTGTTCCAATGGCCGTAATATTTAAAACAATACTAAAAACTCAACAACTTGCCCAGTTTTCGATGTAGAGCTTCCATTCAAAATTTTACATTCATGAAATACCGAAAATAAAAACCTACTGTTATTTTATATGTTGTAGTAGTGCTAATTCAGTTGCCGATAATATTGTACTGGTAGTTATTTCTGGTATTTGACCGCGTTTATGTTAATCAATTAGGGAAGCTGTCATTCCATTCATCTGATGTGCTGCGAGCGCCGAGCTACAATTATAGGGTTGCACAAAATCTGGAGAGCGGAAAAACCGGTTTGACTAGTCTCATCCTACGATGAGACAAAGTTTAAATATATTATATCTGAGAAAAGAATGACCAGGTTTGAAAATGAATGCGTCCCAGCGGAACATGGTTGGCCAATGACGGCCCTGCCACTGTGTGCCTTAGTTGTACAATGCCTAGAGATGTGCAAAAATTGTTATAATCCCTCCAAATTAAGTTTGCACATGAATCACCTGAGTTGTGATTGAATGGTACCAATTTCCAATTCGCGACCGTCGCGAAATTTTAGTTGATGAAGCGAGTCTTTAAACGCGAATTAGCTCGCGAAATTTCAAACTTTTTCTGATATTAGCTATCTTTTAAAAAATCTGCATTTCGTTATTTTGATTATTAATTAATACACCAATAAAATGTAATAAAACAAAATAATAAACCATATTCATTAATTCCTATCATCACAGGCGGTGTAATATGGTTGAAACGCCCTAGCTAGTTTCTCGTCATCGTCAAAATAGCCATCATTTAAATCATTCATCATCATTTAAATTGGGTTTTTTGGTCAATCGCGAAAAATTGCGAGTTTTCAAACTTAAAAAAAACAATTTTGCACATATCTAACAATGTCAAAACCAATCACTTTTCAAGCATTGTCATGACTAATGAAATAGTTACTAATACGAAGATGATTTAGGTTGACAGTGACTGCAGAACATTCGCACTGATTTAGTTATTGTTTTTAGAAATACTTATTTTCTGTACTGAATATTGATTGGGGGCATCACAGGAGTCCCAACAGCTGATACCTTCAGGATGATGGTGTTTGTCGGGAACTCGTGGTAGATACAATAGGGAGGAACACATTATATGTGGTTCTACTAGACACAAGACGTCGGAACTATTTGGCGTAACACGGAGGCCTTGTTTACTCAATAGGTGCAGTGAAAAGACTAAACCCTTGCAAGTGTTTAGTAAGGTGCTAGGCACTGTTTGTGGGAGGGGGGGGGGGGGGGGGCTTTTAGGTGGAACTGGTAGCGTGTCTGTGGTTTCCGTGGGAAGTTATGTTATATCCTTAAATTCAATGCCACCATTTCCATTACACCATACCGGTAGGTTGTTTGTGATTATTATTTATTTTAATCTACCGGTACAAATGCGCCCACCGTGCCAGTACAGGCCCTGAAACATTGAGAACAAAATATATGTTGGTACTTTCTGAAGTCAATGGTTTAATTTTAAAGTTAATCCTTTGTATAGAATGCATATTTTAGAAAAATGAAAACGGTCGCTGCACACCCTTCTATTAAAGTTTATTGTAAAAATATCACAGTAATTTTTTTTATTTTTCACAGAGATTGTATTCCTGCATTGATACCTAATGCCTTATGCCTGTTTGCACTCATTGTGCTGGATGTCCAAGAGTGTACTGTACATGTTGCATTGTTCCATTAGTCTTATTTTATTATCATATTATTCTCATTATAAGTATGTTGATGTAAATTCTTTATTTTTACATATATTACTGATCATAGCCTGTATTGAAAGCTAGCAATGCTCTTAAATATACATTGTCTTGAGATTTTATTCACCAAATATGTATGTATTGCACTGCTCTTATTGTTCTCTTTTACTGCGCATGTAGATTGTTTAATGTAGTAAATTGTAATATGTTTTAATGCTTGCAATGCTTATTGGATTTCTGTTCTCTGTTTCATTAATCATTTAGCTATCGTCAATGTAACCTTAAAGTAATATGTTGATAAAGGAAAGTGTTCTGTACACATGCCACACATGACAGTGTTGCATATTTCTCTCCTTTAGCCCCCCTGTTTAATAAGAATCCCATCTGTGAATGTCCTTGTGTTATTCTCCTTGAAGCCTATTCGCGTTTAAAACCAAAGTGGCTGAACTCTGGCGGACAAATCGAGAACCAGTACAGCCGGGATAGGTTACGGAATGATGGCCGGTATTCGCTGTGGAGAGTATGAGTGAATTACATGATCAACATTACTGTCGGCCAGTAAACATGTTAAAATGGGCAATCAATACCTTGTTGATCTATGCCACAATGTAGCAACCGGCGAGCGAAACAAATATTCTCTCAATACGAAGTGTTTTAAAATCCGAATGAGTTCGGTGCTTACTCAGTTGCGTAGGTGTCAAAATGCATGCTGGTATGGTATTCAGTCTTAAAAAAATACTCCATTTTTTCTATTTTGTGCCGTTAAATAAATCATTTTGTTAAATATATTTCGTAGATGCTGTGTAAAAAAAAGTGCATAGGTAGTCCTAGCAAAATTGACATTTAGGCTACTCACATATTGGAGGGGATCTGTTTTTAATTTATAAATTTCATAAAAAAATACTAAATATGCGTACGGTAGATTATGTGTACTTTATGGTTCAACAGAATTGTGACAATGTATTTGTTGGAGGGTGATAATAAAATATAATTCTTAATGTTATTTTAAACCTCCAATACTGAAATTCAGCATTATACAGGAAAATTAACGTCTAGTGTAGATTCCGTGCGTGTGGGATGTGGGTGTAAGGGGGAGGGAGACATAAAACACCTCAAATACCATTACCAATAATCATAACAGGCTATACTGGTAAAAAATGACCAACTTAAAACCTATTTTTAGAATCCAACATTAGCATGCCTACTCATATGCCTATCAGATTCAGCTGCGTTGCAATTACCTTTAGCTTTAGCAAGTATAGGCCTATGTCGTAGACTCGTAGAGAACACTCATTTCTGGTTTTGGTGGCTTGGGTGGACCTAGGCGGGGGGGGGGGGGGGGGGGCAGGCGTGGGAGTTTGGTGGGCGTTTAGGTAGAAAAGAGGGCCGGAAAGAATGAAAATAAATTTGAAGAAAGGATAAAAGAGGAATTGTGATCCAAAATATGAACGGGAGCACTCTTTGCCTTACTTACATATAGAAAATAGTCATGTTTATACTTCCTCGTACCTGCTTTATATGAGCAAGTAGCGTTAACTTCGTTGTTCTCATCTGTGCAGTTAATATTCACGTTCATCAGATGTGGTGTTTGCATGTCATTATGATGTCTGAAGGGATGCTTGCCTACATAGTACCCGTTTACTTAATATTATTCCTGTAAAATAAAACAATAACCGTTTAAAATCCTATTTGCTTCGACAAATGATCGCTGTATGTTCCCAACAAACGCGTTTATGTGATAAATGTGTGTCACAGACACCATCACCCTGTCACTAACACTAACGTACTGCCAGAAACATATGGAACACAGGCTAGCCGTGCGTTGTTTATCCCGGCTCGGACGGCCATGATGGTCGCGACGGTGGCGCGCCTACATCTCAATTTAAAGGCGAATAGGCCATCGTCTGGTGGAAGAATTGCGGTGTGTTATGTTCCTTTGATGCAAAGTACGTGTTTCTCTTTACTGCTTTGTATCGCAATAAAAGCCTGGCAAGCTGAGTCGTTGACTGTGTCCTGCCCTAGACAAGGGTGTACAAACACAGGGTACAAACAGGTATAGCAAACACCTTTGAAATGAGACCATACACATTGAAATCCGTCCAAAACGAAAGGATATATTGACAATGTTTATAGTTTTGATGGCGGCCATCTTGATGACGTCACCAAAATTAAACGCCAGCCACGGTACCGGGAGTTACGCCATGGTAATTATTCATCTAGAAGTAGTGTCTGATCGAACTCAACCCACATCATTAAAACTGCCACGGAATTACGAACACTCTCGTACTAACAACTGGTTTGATTTATTCATAGCTATTAGTAAGATAATAAATTGTTATTACAACATACAAAAAGAAGAGTATTAGACTGAAAACACAAAGAAGTATAGGTATGAAATAAGCATATGATATCAGTAATAAAAACATGCAACAACATAATTTAAAGAAGATACTTGAGAATGTGATGCGCATACAAAACGAGAAACAAACAGAACAGACGCAGCATTGTGATGAGAACACAATACCACAAGAAAAGCAACGAGGTGACACAAGGTCAAAGATACTGAGACCTTTTCATTTTTATCAAATCAAGTTTATTCACCATTATCAATGTACACTAACGGAACTGGGCATTAAAACTGCGCTAAATAAATATTTGTTATTATATCATGAGAACGCATCCAAATATTGAAAGTGATTCTCGTCCTGTCTTTAGTTTTGTGTCAGCTACACAACGGGTTTAAAAAATTAAAACATTTTTACGATTGTTATTTTATTTTTTTGGTAATCAATAAATTATTATTAAAATAACAATCGTAACGACAACAAGCTGCGAATGTTATAAACCCATTGTGTAGCTGATACAAAACGAAAGTCAGGACCAGAATCACTTTTTCAAAGTTGGAAGCGTTCTCATGGTATAATAAAAGACATAAATTTTGGGCGGTTTTATTATCCCTTTCCCGTTAACTTAAGTTTCATCAAAATACATGAACGATCTGGTTTCCCAAAAAACTGGAAAACCAGGGAAAGTCGTGGTAATAAAAACTGGTCATGAGCAAAAATGCTAGTAAGTCAGGGAAATGTTGTTTGTGCCAGTGTCTAGTGTTGCCACCAAGCGGCAGTACTCGAAGTATCCAGTGGCGAAACAGTGGTGGGAACGGGTGTGGCTAAGGGGAGGAGGAGGCTGTATTAAAAAAAAAATCATAATCTGTTTCTAATGTTGTGTATCTATATAATATTGTGATAATAACAAGAAAAGCGTCAGTAATAAATTGTTACATTTTAATTTTTTATCACAATAATTACGTGCTAATTTATTTCGTTGGCACGTTGAGCGAATTGGTCAGGAAAATTTTAGTTAATTCGACTTTTTTGTTGGGAACCCTGAATAAAACAAGTTGCTCGAAGGTCTTGGTAAAACACACATTCCGAACGAACACGCGTTGTAAAGCTCACTTATTAAGGTTTAAGATTTAACCAAATCAATTTAAGTCAAAAGCATTGTGGTGTTTAAACACACCTTAGCCATGAGTTGGTCCGTCAATTGATGCTTTACAACATAACTGTTAGGTCATGTGGCGGGCACCTCTTACGACAGGCAGAGCTACGCTGGACTTATCATATCACGTCACATGCAAACTATCAATAGGTTAAGAGATTAGCCATGAGTTGGTCTGCTTTACGACATAACTGTTAGGTCATGTGGCCGGCACCTCTTACGACAGGCAGAGCTACGCTGGACTTATCATATCACGTCACATGCAAACTATCAATAGGTTAAGAGATTAGCCATGAGTTGGTCTGCTTTACGACATAACTGTTAGGTCATGTGGCGGGCACCTCTTACGACAGGCAGAGCTACGCTGGACTTGTCATATCACGTCACATGCAAACTATCAATAGGTTAAGAGATTAGCCGTGAGTTGGTCTGCTTTACGACATAACTGTTAGGTCATGTGGCCGGCACCTCTTACGACAGGCAGAGCTACGCTGGACTTATCATATCACGTCACATGCAAACCATCAATAGGTTAAGAGATTAGCCATGAGTTGGTCTGCTTGACGTCATAACTGTTAGGTCATGTGGCGGGCACCTCTTACGACACGCAGAGCCACGCTGGACTTATTATATCACGTCACATCACACACAACACACATCACACACAAACTTCAAGAATCTAACTTTGACAGTGCTATGGAGTGGAAAAGAATGTGGTCGGAATTTGCACCAAACTCGCCAATTGTAGACCCAACGACTCCCGTTCCAGGCTTTGATCTTCCTAGACACCTGTGGACCAGACTAAACCGCATCAGAACCAATCATGGCCGGTGCGCAGACTCCCTGTTCAAATGGGGCGCGATCCCATCCAGCGCCTGTGACTGTGGCGAACCTCGCCAGACCATCAACCACATTGTGAGGGATTGCCGCCTGCGCTCTTTCCAGGGGGACTGGTCTGAGATCCACAGAGCGACACCTGACGCGCTGGCCTGGTTGGCCGGCTTAGATTTATGTTTATGATTTATATTTATGATAACTTTATATGTATATTGTACTTTGTTGAATCTTAGCTGTTGCTTCCATACGATAAATAAAAAACATGCAAACTATCAATAGGTTAAGAGATTAGCCATGAGTTGGTCTGCTTTACGACATAACTGTTAGGTCATGTGGCCGGCATCTCTTACGACAGGCAGAGCTACGCTGGACTTATCATATCACGTCACATGCAAACTATCAATAGGTTAAGAGATTAGCCATGAGTTGGTCTGCTTGACGTCATAACTGTTAGGTCATGTGGCGGGCACCTCTTACGACAGGCAGAGCTACGCTGGACTTATCATATCACGTCACATGCAAACTATCAATAGGTTAAGAGATTAGCCATGAGTTGGTCTGCTTGACGTCATAACTGTTAGGTCATGTGGCCGGCATCTCTTACGACAGGCAGAGCTACGCTGGACTTATCATATCACGTCACATGCAAACTATCAATAGGTTAAGAGATTAGCCATGAGTTGGTCTGCTTTACGACATAACTGTTAGGTCATGTGGCCGGCACCTCTTACGACAGGCAGAGCTACGCTGGACTTATCATATCACGTCACATGCAAACTATCAAAAGGTTAAGAGATTAGCCATGAGTTGGTCTGCTTTACGACATAACTGTTAGGTCATGTGGCCGGCACCTCTTACGACAGGCAGAGCTACGCTGGACTTATCATGTCAAGTCATATGCAAACTATCAATAGGTTAAGAGATTAGCCATGAGTTGGTCTGCTTTACGTCATAACTGTTAGGTCATGTGGCCGGCACCTCTTACGACAGGCAGAGCTACGCTGGAGTTATCATATCACGTCACATGCAAACTATCAATAGGTTAAGAGATTAGCCATGAGTTGTTCTGCTTTACGACATAACTGTTAGGTCATGTGGCGGGCACCTCTTACGACAGGCAGAGCTACGCTGGACTTATCATATCACGTCACATACAAACTATCAATAGGTTAAGAGATTAGCCATGAGTTGGTCCGTCATTTGGTGCCTTACGACATAACTGTAAGGTCATGTGGCAGGCCCCTCTTACGACAGGCAGAGCTACACTGGACTTATCATATCACGTCACATGCAAACTATCAATAGGTTAAGAGATTAGCCATGAGTTGGTCTGCTTGACGTCATAACTGTTAGGTCATGTGGCGGGCACCTCTTACGACAGGCAGAGCTACGCTGGACTTGTCATATCACGTCACATGCAAACTATCAATAGGTTAAGAGATTAGCCGTGAGTTGGTCTGCTTTACGACATAACTGTTAGGTCATGTGGCCGGCACCTCTTACGACAGGCAGAGCTACGCTGGACTTATCATGTCAAGTCATATGCAAACTATCAATAGGTTAAGAGATTAGCCATGAGTTGGTCTGCTTTACGTCATAACTGTTAGGTCATGTGGCCGGCACCTCTTACGACAGGCAGAGCTACGCTGGAGTTATCATATCACGTCACATGCAAACTATCAATAGGTTAAGAGATTAGCCGTGAGTTGGTCTGCTTTACGACATAACTGTTAGGTCATGTGGCGGGCACCTCTTACGACAGGCAGAGCTACGCTGGACTTATCATATCACGTCACATGCAAACTATCAATAGGTTAAGAGATTAGCCATGAGTTGGTCTGCTTTACGACATAACTGTTAGGTCATGTGGCCGGCACCTCTTACGATAGGCAGAGCTACGCTGGACTTATCATATCACGCAACATGCAAACTATCAATAGGTTAAGAGATTAGCCATGAGTTGGTCTGCTTTACGACATAACTTTTAGGTCATGTGGCGGGCACCTCTTACGACAGGCAGAGCTACGCTGGACTTATCATATCACGTCACATGCAAACTATCAATAGTTTAAGAGATTGGCCATGAGTTGGTCTGCTTTACGACATAACTGTTAGGTCATGTGGCCGGCACCTCTTACGACAGGCAGAGCTACGCTGGACTTATCATATCACGTCACATGCAAACTATCAATAGTTTAAGAGATTGGCCATGAGTTGGTCTGCTTGACGTCATAACTGTTAGGTCATGTGGCCGGCACCTCTTACGACAGGCAGAGCTACGCTGGACTTATCATATCACGTCACATGCAAACTATCAATAGTTTAAGAGATGGCCATGAGTTGGTCTGCTTTACGTCATAACTGTTAGGTCATGTGGCGGGCACCTCTTTCGACAGGCAGAGCTACGCTGGACTTATCATATCACGTCACATGCAAACTATCAATAGGTTAAGAGATTAGCCAAGAGTTGGTCTGCTTCACTACATAACTGTAAGGTCATGTGGCCGGCACCTCTTACGACAGGCAGAGCTACGCTGGACTTATCATATCACGTCACATGCAAACAATCAATAGGTTAAGAGATTAGCCATGAGTTGGTCTGCTTTACGACATAACTGTTAGGTCATGTGGCGGGCACCTCTTACGACAGCACAGCTACGCTGGACTTATCATATCACCTCACATGCAAACAATCAATAGGTTAAGAGATTAGCCGTGAGTTGGTCTGCTTTACGACATAACTGTTAGGTCATGTGGCCGGCACCTCTTACGACAGGCAGAGCTACGCTGGACTTATCATATCACGTCACATGCAAACTATCAATAGGTTAAGAGATTAGCCATGAGTTGGTCTGCTTTACGACATAACTGTTAGGTCATGTGGCGGGCACCTCTTACGACAGGCAGAGCTACGCTGGACTTATCATATCACGTCACATGCAAACTATCAATAGGTTAAGAGATTAGCCATGAGTTCGTCTGCTTTATACTTCATTTAACATATTTAACATATTTAATACTTCATTAACATGTAATCAAGTCAAATATCATTTACAAACGGAAACTTGATCAATGTTGCCTGGTTGTGCGCTTTTTACGGCCGGTTCCCTAACAAATTTATAAATACTATTTAACCAAAAATAATTATATTATTTTTATGGGGACAGTATGATATTGCAAATAACTATATAACACATATTTACTAAAAAAGAACTTTATTGATTAATTTCCTAAAGTTTGGGGTGGGGGGCCGTGGCAAATCCACGGCCCCATTACCCACATTCAAATTCTAGTGTATGATTTGTACGTGGCCGACTTGGTGGTGGTGCACACTTGCTGGGGCGCCGCCACCGCCACCGCGCCACGCGCCACGCTGCGGTTCTCCCGCTTCCTCCACGCTGTGTTACATTGCTGCATAGATTGGGTCTTGTTACAGAGACCTCGTCTCACATACAACCTTAAACTAGATACATTTTCTGGTAGACACAACATACAAGAATACTCACATTAATGTACTACGCTATGGTAGTAATTGACAAGAATTTGAAATTACACCCATTTGTTATGGAGGAATGGTGTTGTCTGATATCAGCACATTTTGATTAAGTATTTGTTTACATACCTTTCTGCGCCTCGGCGGCAGTCACCCTTGGCGGTGGGAGGCGGCACAGTGATCGTTGACGGCCCCGCAACATCGCCTACAAACAACGAGACAAGCGTTAGTGTACAAGTGAAATTCCATATTCATTATAAATTATATTCGGTAATTATGGCCAGGAGCTGATTCCTTTTGAACTCACTTTTTTTCTATATTCCTTTGCAATATTGATCATTTGCGTAGTACATAATTGTTATTTCATTATTTATCTGTAAGCTACAGTGATTTTCAATACAAATGGTATCTTCTTTCATATTAAATTATCATTTTGAAGATGCATCGATTTCACAACACAATCACGTTAAATATGAAAATATGGCGTACGTACGAGTGCGCAGCTGTCTCTGAGTCCACTTTCACCACTGGTTGTACTCATTCAGAAACCTTCGTGTGCGCGCGCACAACCCACCAAAGTTTTATCGCAATCGGTTGAATGGTTACAAGACAAACAAACCAAGAAACATTAATGTGTATATAAGATAAGGTTAAGTTTAAACGTATTGTCTGATAACATAAGAATTGCTTGTTGATTATACTGCAATGCATACCCGGTGGTAATCGCACCAATGTGGGAAGGCAAGTGGTTCTGAATCGTCGTCACTAACATCTGAGAGATCTGAATCTGATGACGAATATGTAGGGTTACCACTTACCAAACGTCCGGCGGCCTTTTCGCAATTACTATTTTGTCCGGTTATTTCTCATTGTGTGCCTATAAACAAATAGTGACACCAAAGTAAGACCAGACCCCTCATCGTCTAAAAGTTAGTATCACATAGACTGTAACGATGAATACGTTGTGTAACTATTGTTGAAATATACATCCAGTGGTTTATCCAAGAGGGAGGGGGCCTATGTGACAACCCCTCTCTAAAAAAAAAAAAAAAAAATTGTGACAATTTACCTGTAAAAGAAGCATTAATTTTTGTGTACCAAATCTATTGGTTTCGTTTAAAAATGCACGTATTTATCATTTATAGAGGTGTTTGAAAATAGTTTTATTTTTTTGCAAAATTTAGCTCAATGATTTTAAAATTTCGATGTTATTTCAATGTTATTTTTCAGCCCATTTTGCCTTAATAGAAAATATTAAGTTGCAAATTGATTGAGGTAAATTAATGAATTACTGATCTGTTTATAATTATGTGATCACTGAGATGTATGTGACTGTGACATCACATCATTTATTATTGACACAACTAAGATTAAACATGTATACACACACATGCCTACATACAACTTGTTGTCATAGGCGTGCGCAAGGGAGGTGGGGGGAAAGGGGGGGCAGCGGCCCCCCCATTAGGACAGGTGAGCTTTTTTTAAGCGAGCGAAGCGAGCGTTTCCACGAGACTCTTATGGCACTTCGTTCTGTTTTTTTTTTTTTTTTTGTACCGTACTATACTCTAACGGCACTTCATTCTGTTTGTTTTTTTGTTTTTGTTTTGTTTTTATGTCCGTCGATAGCGGTCGAACGGAAAGTCCGATCAACTTGAAATTTGGACCATCCACAAGCCTCGATGTGGATTGAAGGTGTATAGTTTTGAGGCAAAATCGTTTGAAAAGTTACAAAGTTACACCATAGTTACTGCAAAATATTTTTCTGAAACAAAATGGCGGCAAAATGTGAGATAGCCAGATTTTTTAAAGCTTTTTCCGGTCACGAATATGTTCATTTAATGGCTATCTGATAAATATTGGCAAAGTTACACAAAAGTCACTCGAAAATATTTTTCTGAAAAACAGTAACAGCAAAATGTGAGGTGGCTATCTTGTAGTACATTTTCATCCGGTCACGAATATACTAATTTAGACGTGATCGGATACGTATTAGAGGCAGAAATTACATTTCTATTGCTGTCAATAACTGTTAGTAACGGTGGCGGACCGCGGCGAAAACATGACAAAGAAAATTCTTAGCAACGCACATGGCACTGCATTCAACAATATCGGGAATTATAATAGCTATGGGAATTAGACAAATTTTTGCAATGTGCATTCTTGAATTGTTGTTAATTGTTGTTTTTATTAGCTTTGAGATCTTTTCGCCAGAACGTTCGTAGATATGGACGCGCTCGCTTATCAACGCGTCAAACAGAGCGTTTTCCTAGTTTAAATAGAATTTGGCCCAGGGTATACAGAATACGCCTGCCGATCGTAAAAGACGAGAAGAGGATCTATAGCACCTTCCTCATATTAAATATATTCCTCAAACTGTCACTGTTGCTCCAACTGCCTTGCCCGTTTGACCCGGGAAACAATAGGTCCAGGATAGTGCCTGTCGTAATGGGCGACAAAAATGCTGACGCCTGACATAATGGTTCTAATATTACCTTAAGTCCTAGATTGGAATGACGTTGGAATCAGCTGACCGGCCTCAACATCAACTGTTGTCTTACCGCCAAAATTTTGGCTGTGGGGCTGACCACTTCCTTCACTTTGTAACAATGATATCACTGATATCCACAAATAATCGTGTGAAACTAACCCATTGAACAGACAACCTGTACTCCTCCTAATACGCTTAGAAACACGTTTAAAAATGCATGTCTTTAAAAAAATCTCCTGCGGAGCTTTTTGTGGGGGGCATCCCCCTACACCCCCCATTGGCGCCGCCGTGAAGTACTGTCATTGGGAATTTATTGTGCCCCCCCATTGATCAACCTCTGCGCACGCCTATGCTTGTTGTTGTTCAAGCATAACTGTTGTCACTTTTAACTCTGCTAGCATTAGGTAACTATACAATAACTATGCCTGGACCAAAGGGTCTGCTGGCTTACCGCGACGACTAAGCCTACTAGTTCATTTTTACACAATTCACTTGGTCGGTATTGGGTCGTATTGGGATTGGTTCGAGCGATGAAGCACGCTCGGGCAAGGACGAATTTAGTGAAAGCTTTTTTATCAACAAACTACTAACACCTTTTTAAATATCTTGAAAATTACTAATAAACAGAATAATTGTGCCCAATCAAGGTAAATTCGTCTTTATTTCGCAATTACGCAGAAATGTCGCTGTTTACGTAAATTTCGACTTAATTTCGCAGATAGATCCGAAAACTCTATACCCCAACTCATAAATATCTGAAGTTTGTTTTTCAATAGAAACAATGGTTTATGATTTCGCTTTATCGCTGTTTGCAAAAAAAAACACACCTAAATTCATTTATTATAGATTATTGTTTGTAGCTAAACAAGTGTTCAAGTTCCTTTTATTGGTGGGGTTTAAGACAAAATGTATTGATAGCAATTTTGTAATTTTTTAGTTGGCCGCTCTTCGCACAGATTCCCACTAAAACTACCACCGCGACGAGAAGAAAAAATCTTGTGGCCAGCCCCCCGAACAACTGAACTCATGGGTCGTTTTCTCTATATCACTGATTAAATTCCCCGTTTTCGAATTCCAGGATAGTCTACTGTATACATTAATTTGCAATGAACACATTTACAAATTACAAAAAGTGTGGTTTAATCTCCAACTTATAACAACACGCCAAAGGTACTGACAGCTTTTTCCTCCACGTTATCTAACTTATCTGCCTATAATAATAAAAACACTGTAGGACTTACACAGTTAAAATATTCTTGATGTTGTTCAACATCACGTCACGCAATATTTCGACAGCTGCTCTGCTGTCATCATCAGGCACGACTGAGGGGCAGATCAACAGTCTCGTGGTGACGTGTAAACCAGCTGGCTCGCAAGGCTGGCACACACGGTCTACTACTACTACACGGCCAGCCTTGTGAGCCAGCTGCTCTGCTGTAATCATCAGGCACGACTGAGGGGCAGATCAACAGTCTCGTGGTGGTAACGGCGCAGTCTCGTGGTGACGTGTAAACCAGCTGGCTCACAAGGCTGGCACACACGGTATACTACTACTACACGGCCAGCCTTGTGAGCCAGCTGGTCTGCTGTCATCATCAGGCACGACTGAGGGGCAGATCAACAGTCTCGTGGTGACGTGTAAACCAGCTGGCTCACAAGGCTGGCACACACGGTCTACTACTACTACACGGCCAGCCTTGTGAGCCAGCTGGTCTGCTGTCATCATCAGGCACGACTGAGGGGCAGATCAACAGTCTCGTGGTGACGTGTAAACCAGCTGGCTCACAAGGCTGGCACACACGGTCTACTACTACTACACGGCCAGCCTTGTGAGCCAGCTGCTCTGCTGTCATCATCAGGCACGACTGAGGGGCAGATCAACAGTCTCGTGGTGACGTGTAAACCAGCTGGCTCACAAGGCTGGCACACACGGTCTACTACTACTACACGGCCAGCCTTGTGAGCCAGCTGCTCTGCTGTCATCATCAGGCACGACTGAGGGGCAGATCAACAGTCTCGTGGTGACGTGTAAACCAGCTGGCTCACAAGGCTGGCACACACGGTCTACTACTACTACACGGCCAGCCTTGTGAGCCAGCTGCTCTGCTGTCATCATCAGGCACGACTGAGGGGCAGATCAACAGTCTCGTGGTGACGTGTAAACCAGCTGGCTCACAAGGCTGGCACACACGGTCTTCTACTACTACACGGCCAGCCTTGTGAGCCAGCTGCTCTGCTGTCATCATCAGGCACGACTGAGGGGCAGATCAACAGTCTCGTGGTGACGTGTAAACCAGCTGGCTCACAAGGCTGGCACACACGGTCTACTACTACTACACGGCCAGCCTTGTGAGCCAGCTGCTCTGCTGTCATCATCAGGCACGACTGAGGGGCAGATCAACAGTCTCGTGGTGACGTGTAAACCAGCTGGCTCACAAGGCTGGCACACACGGTCTACTACTACTACACGGCCAGCCTTGTGAGCCAGCTGGTCTGCTGTCATCATCAGGCACGACTGAGGGGCAGATCAACAGTCTCGAAGTGGTAACGGCGCAGTCTCGTGGTGACGTGTAAACCAGCTGGCTCACAAGGCTGGCACACACGGTCTACTACTACTACACGGCCAGCCTTGTGAGCCAGCTGCTCTGCTGTCATCATCAGGCACGACTGAGGGGCAGAACAACAGTCTCGAAGTGGTAACGGCGCAGTCTCGTGGTGACGTGTAAACCAGCTGGCTCACAAGGCTGGCACACACGGTCTACTACTACTACACGGCCAGCCTTGTGAGCCAGCTGCTCTGCTGTCATCATCAGGCACGACTGAGGGGCAGAACAACAGTCTCGAAGTGGTAACGGCGCAGTCCCGTGTGACGTGTAAACCAGCTGGCCCACAAGGCTGGCACACACGGTCTACTACTACTACACGGCCAGCCTTGTGAGCCAGCTGCTCTGCTGTCATCATCAGGCACGACTGAGGGGCAGATCAACAGTCTCGAAGTGGTAACGGCGCAGTCTCGTGGTGACGTGTAAACCAGCTGGCTCACAAGGCTGGCACACACGGTCTACTACTACTACACGGCCAACCTTGTGAGCCAGCTGCTCTGCTGTCATCATCAGGCACGACTGAGGGGCAGAACAACAGTCTCGAAGTGGTAACGGCGCAGTCTCGTGGTGACGTGTAAACCAGCTGGCTCACAAGGCTGGCACACACGGTCTACTACTACTACAGGGCCAGCCTTGTGAGCCAGCTGCTCTGCTGTCATCATCAGGCACGACTGAGGGGCAGATCAACAGTCTCGTGGTGACGTGTAAACCATCTGGCTCACAAGGCTGGCACACACGGTCTACTACTACTACACGGCCAGCCTTGTGAGCCAGCTGCTCTGCTGTCATCATCAGTCACGACTGAGGGGCAGATCAACAGTCTCGTGGTGACGTGTAAACCAGCTGGCTCACAAGGCTGGCACACACGGTCTACTACTACTACACGGCCAGCCTTGTGAGCCAGCTGGTCTGCTGTCATCATCAGGCACGACTGAGGGGCAGATCAACAGTCTCGAAGTGGTAACGGCGCAGTCTCGTGGTGACGTGTAAACCAGCTGGCTCACAAGGCTGGCACACACGGTCTACTACTACTACACGGCCAGACTTGTGAGCCAGCTGGTCTGCTGTCATCATCAGGCACGACTGAGGGGCAGATCAACAGTCTCGAAGTGGTAACGGCGCAGTCTCGTGGTGACGTGTAAACCAGCTGGCTCACAAGGCTGGCACACACGGTCTACTACTACTACACGGCCAGCCTTGTGAGCCAGCTGCTCTGCTGTCATCATCAGGCACGACTGAGGGGCAGATCAACAGTCTCGAAGTGGTAACGGCGCAGTCTCGTGGTGACGTGTAAACCAGCTGGCTCACAAGGCTGGCACACACGGTCTACTACTACTACACGGCCAGCCTTGTGAGCCAGCTGCTCTGCTGTCATCATCAGGCACGACTGAGGGGCAGATCAACAGTCTCGAAGTGGTAACGGCGCAGTCTCGTGGTGACGTGTAAACCAGCTGGCTCACAAGGCTGGCACTCACGGTCTACTTTGTATTCATTATCCGTTCAACATCTTTAGCAATCATAGGGTACCAAATTTCCTTTATTTCCACGCTAGGGCTACTTATGATCTTTGCACTACTGCACGCCATAATGGCCGCCTCTTTCACCTTGCGTTTTCTCATATTCCTCTCCCTCGACAAGGTGCGAGCGGAAGTCCAAACCGGGTGGTGACACCGGGAATAAACGTGATCCGCAAGTTGTGAGCTAATCGCCTTTAAATCGAGATGTAGGCGCGCCACCGTCGCGACCATCATGGCCGTCCGTGCCGGGATAAACAACGCAAGGCTAACCTGTGTTCCATATGTTTCTGGAAGTAGGTTAGTGAGTTGCAGGGTGAAGGTATCTGTGATACACATTTATCACATAAACGCGTTTGTTGGGAACATACAGCGACCATTTGTCGAAGCAAATAGGATTTTAAACGGTTATCGTTTAATTTTACAGGAATAATAAGTTATTAAGTAAACGGGTACTGTAGGCAAGCATCCCTTCAGAGATCATAATTACATGCAAAAACCACATGTGATAAACGTGAATATTAACTGCACAGATAAGAACAACGAAGTTAACGTTACTTGCTCATATAAAGCAGGTTCGAGGAAGTGTTAACATGACTTTTTTCTATATGTAAGTAAGAGGCAAAGAGCTCATATTTCGGATCACAATTCCTCTTTTATCCCTTCTTCAAATTTCTTTTCATTCATTCCGGCTCTCTTTTCTACCTAAACGCCCACCGAACTCCCACGCCTGCCCCCCCCCCCCCCCCCCCCAGTACCTCCCAAGCCCCCAAAACCAGAAATGAGTGTTCTCTACGACATAGGCCTATACTTGCTAAAGCTAAAGGTAATTGCAACGCAGCTGAATCTGATAGGCATATGCGTAATGCGTAGGCGCATGCTAAATGTTGGATTCTAAAAATAGGTTTTTAGTTGATCATTTTGTATCAGTATAGCCTGTTATGATTATTGGTAACGGTAGTTGAGGTGTTTTATGTCTCCCACCCCCTTACACCCACATCCCACACGTACGCAATCTACACTTGAGGTTAATTTTCCTGTATAATGCTAAATATCAGTATTGGAGGTTTAAAATATCATTAAGAATTATATTTGTATCATTTGTATCATCACCCCCCAACAAAGACAATGGCCCGGATGAATAAAAGTGAGCATTACCTTATACTCGCGGAAATGTGAGCAAAACCTTCGCTTGGTAAGAATAAAAGTAGAAGCATAAGCTTATGCTCAAGACTCATCTCGGAATTGGAGCACCTGCTCACATTCTCACCTCATGCTCACGCTTGGGAGTATTTTGTATGAATAAAGTGAAGTGTTTGCTTCTGATGTTGAGCATCCGCTTCAAAATTACTGGATCTAGTCAGTAGCAGACTCAACAGTGAGGTTGGGTTGAGTTATGACCGAATATGTGCTTCGTGTGCGGTCTGAAAAGCGATATAATCCTCGTGTCTCCTCACAATAGTGATTTTATTTTAGACATTTGTTCCTCTGTAATGAAGAAAATTTACTTTGATTGCTAATTATTTTCTTGGTGAAAGCAATTAAACTAGAGGCAGCGCCCTTTCGTCAGAGCACCGAATGAAAACTTGTCTAAGATATGGCGGATCCAGGGTTTCAAAAAGTTGATTGGATAATGGTTGGGGTGCATCAATCAACTATTTTAAAAACTCTATGGAAAGTTATGGGAAAAGTTATTGAAAAAGCCCACATTTGGATCAAATTGCCATCTACTGCTGAAAATGTCATAGACGAAGCTCAACTCCAATGGCAAAACAAATACGCATTCCCTATCGCTATAGGTGTTATTGATAGCACGCATGTAAAGATTCTTCAACCAGCTAAGTATGGAGATAAGTACGAGAATATGAAGGGGTTTGTAAGTCTGAACGTGCAAGCTACTTGCAATGTAAAAGAAAATATTTACTAGTGTTGACGTTAGCTGGCCCGGCTCAGTACACGATAGTAGAATATGGAAAAACACCGATATCCAAGTGAAAATGAGCAAGCTGCAAATGCTGTGGTTTTGGGAGATGATGATTACGGAATAAAACCATGGCTCATGACGCCTATACTACACAGCTAGGCTAACTGGACTAGAGGTATGCACGGGTATACGGGCTCGGCCCGCGAGCCCAGTTACGGGCCGGGCCGGGCCTGGGCCTACATATCACTGAACGAGGAGGGATTTTTCAGGCTCTTTTAATGTTTTCATTTTGTAATCAGTAATTGAAATGAAAGAAATGTAATGTTATTTTACCAACATTTCCGAAACTTAAAACAAAACCGAAATAGTATAAACTTCCGGTCACAACATTTTTGTTGTAATTCTTTTCGTTACATACTTTCACTGGCAATAGTTACTAATTTCGTTATGATCTAATCTAATTTTTGTTCCCACCCTGTCGTTCGTATTCCTTGCCAAATACTATAAAAATCAACTTGCTGCTTTAACAGTTGAACAGGCTTTTACGGGCCAATTTACACTACAGGCGGGTCTGGGCCGGGCCCGGGCTCTGACTAGCTTACTCACTACGGGCCGGTACGAGCCCGGGCCTGAAATACCGGGCCCGGGCCGGGCTTCTATAGTTAGGCCCGTGTAGACCTTTATAAGCTGGACTACCGGCCGGCGAGGGAGGGGGAGGCAAAACGCATGCTTCAAGTTGCGCGCGCGATGAGAATATCGGAGCATCTGCTCCTTTTATCGGAGCACCTTCTACGGAGTATAAGGTAAAGGTTATTCATACGAAACTGAGCAGATACTTATACTCTTACCTTATACTTGGAGCAGAAGCTTATACTTCATGCTCACACTCAAGAGCATCTACTCATGTTTTATTCATACGGCCCATTGTCACAATCCTGTTGAACCATCAAGTAAACATAATCTACCGTCCGTATATTTAGTATTTTTTACGAAATTTATAAATTCAAAAAAAAATCCCCTCCAATATGTGAGTAGGCCTAAATGTCAATTTATGTTAGGACTACCTATGCACTTTTTTTTAGACAGCATTTACGAAATATATTTTACAAAATGATTTATTTAATGGCACAAAATAGAAAAAATTGTGTATTTTTATAGACTGAATACCATACCAGCATGCATTTTGACACCTCGCAACTGCGTAAGCGCCGAACTCATTCGGATTTTAAACCACGTATTGAGAGAATATTTGTTTCGCTCGCCGGTTGCTACATTGTGGCATAGGTCAACAAGGTATTGATTGTCAATTTTAACATGTTTACTGCCCGACAATAATATTGATTATATAATTCACTCAAACTCTCTATCGCCGTCTATATAACACAGCGAACACCGGCCATCATTCCGTAACCTATCCCGGCTGTACTGGTTCTCGATTTGTCCGCCAGATTTCAGCCACTTTGGATTTAAACGCGAATAGCTCAGAATGGTAGCTTGTCCCCGCTACCTGAGCCAGACCCTAATTATAATTGCGTCCTCTTCGGCTTGCGGTCAGTAGATAATCCCGAGGAAATGCCAATAATTCGAACAGTGAAGTGGTTATTAAATCACATTTTTTACAAATTATGTGTTTAGAAAATTATTTCTTGAAATTGTGTTTAAGTGACAGAAAATTCATTGACAAGTCTAGCGCTTTTTTGTTTGTTTTTTTAGCCCAATTTGAGCCTTATTTGATCGATTTGTGTTAATTTGACAGAAAAAAATGCGAACATTATTTGTCTTGCACACAGATCAGTGTTTGAAATGTTTTCATTTAGTATTTTGTTTTGTTACGCTATTATGGTGTGTGGTCTTTATGCGACACGGCCCTGGGTAGGGGAGGGGCGGGGGGGGGGGGGGGGAATGATACATTATCGGTTGGCAATCTTGGATTGCTGTGGAACTGTTCAGTATGGGCCTACACGCACGGGAACCTTTTCTCACCCGAGTATTTAGCAGGAGAATCATCACGCGCGGCGTTATCCATACTCAAATTGTATGTCACACTCACAAATACTTACTCAATATGAACACCACGCAGTGCTGAATGACAAAGACAAATGAACCGAAACCGTTTAACGATTCTTGCCACTTTTTCCCGAGTAAAGGGAAATCCAAACAAACCATTATTTGGGGTTTTCCATAATAGTTCCACACATGTTTTTGATAGGATTTTCCATTTAGGCTATTTACATAAACTGTTTACTCTGGTCCCACATTAAACTTTATATTTATATTTATAAAAATAAAATACATAATCATAATAATAATAATAATAATAATAATAATAATAATAATAATAATAATAATAATAAATTAATAATAATAATAATAATAATAATAATAATAATAATAATATAATAATAATATAATAATAATTATGATAATGATAATGATAATAATAATAATAAAAGTAATAATAATAATAATAATAATAATAATAATAATAATAATAATAATAATAATAATAATAATAAAAATAACAATAAGGATTTATTTATTTATTTCATTTCATGATACATTTGTACTATACAGCGATTTTTGATTTGGCACTGAAGGAAGCTAAAGAACTCACATAAGGTAGTCTTGTGCGTGACCACAAAAACCACACACCATAATAGCGAAACAAAACAAAATACCAAATGTAAACATTTCAAACACGGATCTATGTGCAAGACAAATAATATTCGTATTTTTGTCTGTCAAATTGACACAAATTGATCAAATAGGCTCAATTTGGGCTAAAAAAACAAACAAAAAAGCGCTAGATTTGTCTATGAATTATCTGTCACTTGAACACAATTTCAAGAAATAACTGTTTAAACACATAATTTGTAAAACATGTGATTTAATTAACCACTTCACTGATTGAATTATTGGCATTTTCTCGGGATTATCTGTTGACTGCAAGCCGAAGCGGAAGCAATTATAATTAGGGTCTGGCTCAGGTAGCGGGGACAAGCTACCATTGGGCCGACTATAGTAACCCTTTTGTTCCGAACATTGTTCTGGTTTGCAGTGGTCGTTAAGTTTCTCCAATATATAATTCCCCACACTGACACGTGATGGAATATACACAACACATATATTCTTGAACCTTATTCTCCGGTTTGTTTTTAATGAAAACATTTCGTAGGCAACCATAAGACTTGAATACCGTTCTTATCTCCGCTACTTGCGGGACATATTGGATAGCTACCGTAGCCAAGAGGGTTATTCCTCTCCATTCCGACACCCTCACCTTTGCGACTAGAACCTCCACTTAACACCCTGTCTATGACCTCCGGAGGATACCCATTAAGTAAAAAAGCGGATTTGAGATGATCCAGATCTCCTTCAAGCACTTTAGCGTTGGAACAAACTGTCCTCGCTCTTTGGCTCAGACATTTAATAACCCCCTCTTTCACATGCCTGGGTGGTTAGACAAGTAGTGAATGTACTGATTCGTATGCGTGGGTTTCCTATAGATCCCAGTAACAAGACGGCCAGATCGATTCTCAACCTCTACATCAAGAAACGGAATTTTGTTGTTATCCTCAACTTCTAACGTAAACTTAATGTGTGGGTCTATATCATTAATATAACTGAGAAATATGTCAAGTGAAGGTCTTCCGTGTTCCCATATGCTAAACACATCGTCAACGTATCTCTTCCAGACCTTAGGCTTATGTATCAATCCACTCGTCATAACACCCCGTTCTAAGTCGCCCTCATCCATAAACAGGTTGCTAAGAATAGGAGAAAGGCAGCTACCCATTGCAAGGCCTTCTGTTTGTTTATAAAATTCCGTTTTGAATTGGAAATAGTTCGACTCCAGGCAGAGGGTCAACAACTCCATTATAGTATCTATAGATAACGATGTTCTCTCACGCAGCGACTCGTCATTCCCAAGGTGGCGCTACACAATCACTAGGTCGAGGCCCCATATCACGTAGGTCTCCTAGTCTATATGTATGAAAGATTCACACATCCACGACATATTACCGTGATAGCTGGCGGCTTTTGGGTTCTCATCAGGGGGTTGAGTGTTACAAGTTGTCAGGTATTGTGAGAGCTGAGTGAACAGTGGCCGGAGTCTCCTCGCTATCGGGAGAATATAACTATGCGACAGGGGGCGGAACGAAATACAGTGAACACGGCCTAATTTGTGGTCTTGCATATTGCCAACCCTCAACCACATCTATCTATCTCAGGACAACGTCATGCAAGTGACAATTATTTATAATGCATTAAATAGATCTCACTTGCTGCCAGAGTTATTAATTATTATAGATGACCAATGGCGACTATGGTGATGGCAGAAGCAGAAAAGAATAACCCGATAATAAGAGGTGGGGGCGAGAAGTTAAAGAAACGAGACTAGAAACAATACCAATGTAAAACAATGTCGTTTTACAAATATAATAATATGTATAGTTGGTAAGATTGTATTGCTTGTTCCAAGCGAAACTGTATGTCAATTGAAAAAAAAATGAATTGACAATTCCCCCCCCCCCCCCCACCCTGGGATCAGAGCTGAAAAAGATAGGGATAAGTAGGACGTAGAGAGGATGAAAAGGTAAAGGGGAGGATTTCGTCAGGCTCCTCCCCCTCGACCTGTCCGGCCGGCTAGGGTGCGCCTATACCAGAAGCCGGCCGTCAGCATAGCCCTCAGGGTCCACTAGCCCACTTCACTTAGTACTCACCTTAGTACCTTAGTAGTTCACCTCGTACTTCAGTCCACTTTTTTATTATCAAAAAAATTAATAAAAACATGTAATCACAATTCTACCACACAGACCAGCCTAGGCCAGGCAGGGCTACAATTAATTACCCTTCAAGGAGAACAACCCAAGAGCATGTTAACGGGATGGCAAGAACGGGATTCTTTTTATGAAACAGGTGGTGTGAAGGAGAATGCAACAATGTCATTCGTGTCATGTACACTTTACTTGCTTAAGACATTATATGAAGGTTACACATAAGGTAGGTATCAAAATAATTAATATCAAATATAAATCAACAAGCATTGAAAACATTCAATATTGGGCCCAGCTCAGTTAGCTTAGTTGTAAAATCTACCATCTACATAGAAATTAATAATAACACAATGCACACACACGTTGTGAACACAGTTAAACGAGAATAACATATGTTTTTAAAAAAGCATTGAAAGCATAAAATATAACTTGTTAAGTAAAGAAATTACCATAGTTATACACAAAAGAGGTCAACATATCACTTAGGCTAGCGCAAATACAATCAGAATAATGCAATACGTGCACTCGTGGTCAATGGTCTCAAGAATACATTGAATCTAACAGAATGATTACAACTGAATGCATTCAATATCTGTTGTCAAGATGAAGAAATATGGTAAATAAACTAAATTAACATTTCACATACTTAATGAGAACACAATAAGAACAATGCACCTGTGCAATACATGCACGCACACCTTGACAACACAGACTCCAGTTTACATTTCATCTAGATGAATGATTATACCAATATATACAAACAATTGAGGTGATTACTTGAAAGTAGTAAATAGTTGTTCAATGCGAGCCATGTTCAACAAGGATATTAGTGGGTAGCTTGTCAGGCTGCCTAACTGATGAACACCCACCTCGGGCCAGAGACAAAACAGAGCCAAGAACGTAACTGACCACTTACTAATATACTTGGCCCAAGAACCTTACATATGCTTTCGTCACAGGCGAGGCACTCATAGCCAACCAGCGAACCGCCCGAGACACAACCGCGCAAATACCGATCGCTGATTGGCTACGAACCCGTCGCCTGTGATGAAAGCATATTGTGTAAGGTAGTGTTGGGCCAACTATACATGGCTGGGTTTAGTATTTTCTCTGCACTCGTCGAGTGCAACGTGGTATAACGGTATACATGTTGAAACCCAACTGCCCGGATCACACTTCCAAGATGGCCGCCCGACACGTCAGATCGCCGTTTTGGAGAAACAGGTCAAGACATTCCCCTTTCACGCTCACACAGTTGGATGAACTGAACATGTCTTCGACGCTCTCGACGTCGGAACAGAGATTCCTGCAGTAAGTAAGGCGCATGTCTTCCATGAGAAGCGTGAGTTCGAACCTGAACGCGTGCCTGTCCTCGGGCGCGCCCACGTACCTGACGGCCGCCCGGAACGTGCGCCCCTCCCCGTTGTACCCGCGATGTAGCGTGAACACTCTGCCGTGCGCCGCGAGCACGTCCGTGAGCAAGAGTCCGCGCCGCTGCACAAACGTGCGTGGCAGGTCGGGCCACGTCCGGTCCGCGTGGGCCGAGAGGGCGTGGCCCAGCATCGCTTCGGGCCGGCCCCTCCAACCGCCGCACGCCAGGGGACAGTCATAGATGCGGCGGGGACAGACCGCGCCATGTCCCCCCAGCTCGCACGCGGGCATGAGCAGCAGGCATTCCGTGCACGGTAGCCGGATGTCGGCACTCAGACCCTCCAGTGCCAGATTCCTCCCAGCGGAGAACTGTCCGCGACACAGCGGACAAACTGTGATCCTGTCGTCAGACCAGCAAGCGTTACACAGGCTGTGCCCCGCGGTGCACTGACGTATCGGTGCGCACATGTCCTTTAAACACAGGACACTCCAGGTTCCGCATTATGATCTGCCTCAAATCCGTTATGTCTTCCCCCACCTTTTCATCAATGCCTATCCCGTGCTGCGCTGAAGGTGTGACGATTGACGTGACCAACAGTAGTGAATATGTTTTAGCAGAAGCTACCTGTTGAACCACCAGCCCCGGTGACTTCGGCAATAGAGTCGCCACCGAGAGGTTATTCTCCTCCTGACCCAGTTCATAACCTGTTCCTAGGCCACACACAAACACATCCCCTGCCCATGTCAACACCGCAGTGTGGAGACATCCAGCGATAACCTGGGAGACAGTCTGGTCCTCGAGGCCAATCATTCTAGTGGGGGCGGATCTGTCGGTTGCATCACCAGTACCCAACTGTCCTATACAATTATTACCCCAAGCCCAGGTCGTTCCATCGACTCCGAGGGCCAAATTGTGGTGTGACCCGCAGGACACGGCAGCCACGGCTGTTGACGGCACAGATACTCGTGTAAAGCTGGACACGCTATCCACTGTACCACTCCCAAGTTGACCCCACCAATTCCACCCAGTCATCAAGAGGACCCCAGAGGCCGAGACAAGAGCTGTATGGGCCGCACCACACGATATGTCAACGATTGCCTCGGGGAGGTTGGGCACGCGAGTGAATGAGGTTAGCTGGTTTGTATGACCGAGTCCTAGTTGACCGTAGGCGTTGTATCCACACACCCAGACCTCACCGCCTGTTGCAAGAACGACCATGTGGTACCCCCCAGCAAATACCTCCTTGATGGGCGGCAGACCGGCAACCAGGACGGGTGTGGGGGTGTTACGGGTGTGACCGAGGCCAAGCTGACCGTCGTCATTCCGCCCACACGAATACACCTCACCCTTGTCAGTGAGGAACACGGTGTATCTACCTCCACAAGCAGCCTGGGTTATCCTAACAGTGCTGAGAGTGTCAACAAGCCTCGGCTCAGCGACCGAGCCTTCGTTCTTCATCCGTCCTGTGTCTTGTGTTATACAAAAGGTGTAGACGCGGCCAGACTCGCAGACAACTGCAGAGTGGTCAAAGCCGCAAGACACCTGAACGACGGTCTCGTCTTGAGAGAACGACACAATGCTAGATCCAGCAAGCAGGTCTCCATTAGACACCAGGACACCAGGCTTGGTTATAACGAACTGAGCGTCATCGTTTTCAGCCATTCTGCAACAAAACGAGATGTTGGACACAGAAGGGGACTTGAGTTAGAGTGGGGTGATGATTCCCAGATAAATAACAAACTCAAAAATCTTTATTGTTTGTGAGCAGAGCACATTTAAATTTTTTTTTTTTTTTATCTGTACACCTTGTTCCAACATTGTCAGGTAAGGGGGTGTTGCCACCAAATACTAGGGCATTCAGGAATCAGCACCAGTCTGCCAGTCTTGATGCATCATCTTCTTCATCTCCTTCAGCTCCTAATCACCAATTGTTCTCCTCCCTCTCCTTTCGTCCAGCCAGCTCTCTCCATCTAGCTCTGTCCTCCCACCATCTCTCCAACTCAACCACCGTCCATTCTTCTCCTCTTGCTTCCACGTCCTGTATTATTTGGTCCAGCCATCTGTCCCGTGGTCTTCCTACTCTTCTCTTCTTATAAGTTTTCTCAAATGTCTGTCTTGGTATGCTCTTTTCATTCATTCTCTTAAGGTGGCCAAACCATTTTAATCTGTCTCCATTTTAAATTAAAATAAACATTTTAATTCATGAATAGAGTCTATTTATACCATTTTCACAATAACAAATCGGGAATACAGGAAGAGTAATAAGACCCAATTAGCTGTGGACAAAGTTGGTCATTTAGGTATTCCTCTATGCTGTAGAAAGCAATGCAAATTAGAATTGTTTAATTTTGGTCTTGAGAGTCCAATTAGTGAGCAATCTTTTACTTCGATTAGTAAGAGGTTACAAAAGGATAGTTGTATATGGTGCAAATTAAATTAGGATAGTTAATTATTCATTAGTGTTATGAATTTGCTTTTGTATTCTTGTATTGTGACTATAAATTTCGTTATTCTTTTTAAAATGTTGTACGTTACATTTGATGTGTAGGAACGAAACAAAAATTATTATAAAAATTACTTTTTTACTATAAATTGTTATTTTTGTCACCACAAAACAACACCTGTAAAAAACAAAAATCTCTTGACAAGAATCTAAAAATATATTGTAAGTAAAAAGATAGTATCAGTAGCTTTTTAAAAATAGGTTTACAATGGTCGCTGGATTTTGCAAGGGAAATTGCTCGATTGCTCTTTTTCGACCTTTGATTCATTTCCCTAGAATTCATTACCGCCTTTCATTCTGGAATTAAAGTACGGCTATTAAAGAAGACCTATACTAGCCCCAATGTAAGTATTCACATAGCGATCTCAGTAACGGCCCCTTATAAAAAAGTAGACCTATACTAGCCCCAATGTAAGTATTCCCATAGCGATCCGAGCTACGGCCCCTTATAAAAAAGTAGTCCTATAGCCTACTAGCCCCAATGTAAGTATTTCCATAGCAATCTCAGCTACGCCCCCTTATAAAAAGTAGACCTATACTAGCCCAAATGTAAGAATTCCCATAGCAATCTCAGCTACGGCCCCTTAAACAAAAGTAGTCCTATACTAGCCCCAATGTAAATATTCCCATACCGATCTCAGCTACGGCCCCTTAAAGTAAAGTAGACCTATACTAGCCCCAATGTAAGTATTCACATACCGATCTCAGCTACGGCCCCTTATAGTAAAGTAGACCTATACTAGCCCCAATGTTTAAGTATTCCCATACCGATCTCAGCTACGGCCCCTTATAGTAAAGTAGTCCTATACTAGCCCCAATGTAAGTATTTCCATAGCAATCTCAGCTACGCCCCCTTATAGTAAAGTTCACCTATACTAGCCCCAATGTAAGTATTCCCATACCGATCTCAGCTACGGCCCCTTATAGTAAAGTAGACCTATACTAGCCCCAATGTAAATATTCCCATACCGATCTCAGCTACGGCCCCTTAAAGTAAAGTAGACCTATACTAGCCCCAATGTAAGTATTCACATACCGATCTCAGCTACGGCCCCTTATAGTAAAGTAGACCTATACTAGCCCCAATGTTTAAGTATTCCCATACCGATCTCAGCTACGGCCCCTTATAGTAAAGTAGACCTATACTAGCCCCAATGTAAGTATTCCCATACCGATCTCAGCTACGGCCCCTTATAGTAAAGTAGACACATACTAGCCCCAATGTAAGTATTCCCATACCGATCTCAGCTACGGCCCCTTATAATAAAGTAGACACATACTAGCCCCTATGTAAGTATTCCCATACCGATCTCAGCTACGGCCCCTTATAGTAAAGTTCACCTTTACTAGCCCCAATGTAAGTATTCCCATACCGATCTCAGCTACGGCCCCTTATAGTAAAGTAGACCTATACTAGCCCCAATGTAAGTATTCCCATACCGATCTCAGCTACGGCCCCTTATAGTAAAATAGACCTATACTAGCCCCAATGTAAGTATTCCCATACCGATCTCAGCTACGGCCCCTTATAGTAAAGTAGACCTTACTAGCCCCAATGTAAGTATTCCCATACCGATCTCAGCAACGGCCCCTTATAGAAAAGTAGACACATACTAGCCCCTATGTAAGTATTGTCATAGCGATCTCAGCTACGGCCCCTTATAGTAAAGTAGACCTATACTAGCCCCAATGTAAGTATTCCCATACCGATCTCAGCTACGGCCCCTTATAGTAAAGTAGACCTATACTAGCCCCAATGTAAGTATTCCCATACCGATCTCAGCTACGGCCCCTTATAGTAAAGTAGACCTATACTAGCCCCAATGTAAGTATTGTCATAGCGATCTCAGCTACGGCCTCTTATAGTTAAGTAGTCCTATACTAGCCTCTATGTGCTTATAGTAAAGAAGTCCTTTACTAGCCTTTATGTTTAAGTATTGTCATGGCGATCCTCGCTACGCCCCCTTATTGTAAAGTAGTCCTATACTAGCCTCTATGTAAGTATTGTCATGGCGATCCTCGCTACGCCCCCTTATAGTAAAGTAGACCTATACTAGCCTTTATGTAAGTATTGTCATGGCGATCCTCGCTACGCCCCCTTATAGTAAAGTAGTCCTATACTAGCCTTTATGTAAGTATTGTCATGGCCATCCTCGCTACGCCCCCTTATAGTAAAGTAGTCCTATACTAGCCTCTATGTAAGTGTTGTCATGGCGATCCTCGCTACGCCCCCTTATAGTAAAGTAGTCCTATACTAGCCTCTATGTAAGTATTGTCATGGCGATCCTCGCTACGCCCCCTTATAGTAAAGTAGTCCTATACTAGCCTCTATGTAAGTATTGTCATGGCGATCCTCGCTACGCCCCCTTATAGTAAAGTAGACCTATACTAGCCCCAATGTAAGTATTGTCATAGCGATCTCAGCTACGGCCCCTTATAGTAAAGTAGTCCTATACTAGCCCAAATGTAAGTATTCCCATAGCGATCTCAGCTACGGCCCCTTATAGTAAAGTAGTCCTATACTAGCCCAAATGTAAGTATTCCCATACCGATCTCAGCTACGGCCCCTTATAGTAAAGTAGACCTTTACTAGCCTCTATGTAAGTATTGTCATGGCGATCCTCGCTACGCCCCCTTATAGTAAAGTAGACCAATACTAGCCTCTATGTAAGTATTGTCATGGCCATCCTCGCTACGCCCCCTTATAGTAAAGTAGTCCTATACTAGCCTCTATGTTAGTATTGTCATGGCGATCCTCGCTACGCCCCCTTATAGTAAAGTAGACCTATACTAGCCTCTATGTTAGTATTGTCATGGCGATCCTCACTACGCCCCCTTATAGTAAAGTAGTACTTTACTAGCCTCTATGTAAGTATTGTCATGGCGATCCTCGCTACGCCCCCTTATAGTAAAGTAGACCTTTAATAGCCTCTATGTAAGTATTGTCATGGCGATCCTCGCCTCGCCCCCTTATAGTAAAGTAGACCTATACTAGCCTCTATGTAAGTATTGTCATGGCGATCCTCGCTACGCCCCCTTATAGTAAAGTAGACCTATACTAGCCTCTATGTAAGTATTGTCATGGCGATCCTCGCTACGTCCCTTGATAGTAAAGTAGTCCTATACTAGCACCAATGTAAGTATTGTCATGGCGATCCTCGCTACGCCTCCTTATAGTAAAGTAGACCTATACTAGCCTCTATGTAAGTATTGTCATGGCGATCCTTGCTACGCCTCCTTATAGTAAAGTAGACCTATACTAGCCTCTATGTAAGTATTGTCATGGCGATCCTCGCGACGCCCCCTTATAGTAAAGTAGTCCTATACTAGCCTCTATGTAAGTATTGTCATGGCGATCCTCGCTACGCCCCCTGATAGTAAAGTAGTCCTATACTAGCCTCTATGTAAGTATTGTCATGGCGATCCTGGCTACGCCCCCTTATAGTAAAGTAGACCTATACTAGCCTCTATGTAAGTATTGTCATGGCGATCCTCGCTACGCCCCCTTATAGTAAAGTAGACCTATACTAGCCTCTATGTAAGTATTGTCATGTGGCGATCCTGGCTACGCCCCCTTATAGTAAAGTAGACCTATACTAGCCTCAATGTAAGTATTGTCATGGCGATCCTCGCTACGTCCCTTGATAGTAAAGAAGACTTATACTAGCCTCTATGTAAGTATTGTCATGGCGATCCTCGCTACGCCCCCTGATAGTAAAGTAGTCCTATACTAGCCTCTATGTAAGTATTGTCATGGCGATCCTCGCTACGCCCCCTGATAGTAAAGTAGTCCTATACTAGCCTCTATGTAAGTATTGTCATGGCGATCCTGGCTACGCCCCCTTATAGTAAAGTAGACCTATACTAGCCTCTATGTAAGTATAGTCATGGCGATCCTGGCTACGCCCCCTTATAGTAAAGTAGACCTATACTAGCCTCAATGTAAGTATTGTCATGGCGATCCTCGCTACGTCCCTTGATAGTAAAGAAGACTTATACTAGCCTCTATGTAAGTATTGTCATGGCGATCCTCGCTACGCCCCCTTATAGTAAAGTAGTCCTATACTAGCCTCAATGTAAGTATTGTCATGGCGATCCTCGCTACGCCCTCTTATAGTAAAGTAGACCTATACTAGCCTCTATGTAAGTATTGTCATGGCGATCCTCGCTACGCCCCCTTATAGTAAAGTAGACCTATACTAGCCTCTATGTAAGTATTGTCATGGCGATCCTCGCTACGCCCCCTTATAGTAAAGTAGACCTATACTAGCCTCTATGTAAGTATTGTCATGGCGATCCTCGCTACGCCCCCTTATAGTAAAGTAGACCTATACTAGCCTCTATGTAAGTATTGTCATGGCGATCCTCGCTACGCCCCCTTATAGTAAAGTAGACCTATACTAGCCTCTATGTAAGTATTGTCATGGCGATCCTCGCTACGCCCCCTTATAGTAAAGAAGACCTATACTAGTCTCAATGTAAGTATTGTCATGGCGATCCTCGCGACGCCCCCTTATAGTAAAGTAGACCTATACTAGCCTCTATGTAAGTATTGTCATGGCGATCCTCGCTACGCCCCCTTATAGTAAAGTAGACCTATACTAGCCTCTATGTAAGTATTGTCATGGCGATCCTCGCTACGCCCCCTTATAGTAAAGTAGACCTATACTAGCCTCTATGTAAGTATTGTCATGGCGATCCTCGCTACACCCCCTTATAGGAAAGTAGTCCTATACTAGCCTCTATGTAAGTATTGTCATGGCGATCCTCGCTACGCCCCGTTATAGTAAAAAAGACCTATACTAGCCTCAATGTAAGTATTGTCATGGCGATCCTCGCTACGCCCCCTTATAGTAAAGTAGACCTATACTAGCCTCAATGTAAGTATTGTCATGGCGATCCTCGCTACGCCCCCTTATAGTAAAGTAGACCTATACTAGCCTCTATGTAAGTATTGTCATGGCGATCCTCGCTACGCCCCCTTATAGTAAAGACGACCTATACTAGCCTCTATGTAAGTATTGTCATGGCGATCCTCGCTACGCCCCCTTATAGTAAAGTAGTCCTATACTAGCCTCTATGTAAGTATTGTCATGGCGATCCTCGCTACGCCCCCTTATAGTAAAGTAGTCCTATACTAGCCTCTATGTAAGTATTGTCATGGCGATCCTCGCGACGCCCCCTTATAGTAAAGTAGTCCTATACTAGCCTCTTTGTAAGTATTGTCATGGCGATCCTCGCTACGCCCCCTTATAGGAAAGAAGACCTGTACTAGCCTCAATGTAAGTATTCCCATACCGATCTTAGCTACGGTCTTTTATAGTAAAGTAGACCTATACTAGCTACAATGTAAGTATTCCCAACACGTATCTCAGCTATGGCCCCTTCCAGTAAAGAAGACCTATACTAGCCACAATGTAAGTATTCCCAACACGTATCTCACCTACGGCCCCTTATAGTGAAGTAGACCTTTCTAGCCCCAATATAAGTATTCCCAACACGTATCTCAGCTATGGCCCCTTCCAGTAAAGAAGACCTATACTAGCCACAATGTAAGTATTCCCAACATGTATCTCAGCTACGGCCCCTTTTAGTAAAGTAGTCCTATACTAGCCACAATGTAAGTATTCCCAACACGTATCTCAGCACAGGCGAGGAATCCGCCCCCACTCGTAGTCGATCAGTGATCGGTATTTGCGTGGGCTTGTCTCGGGCGGTTCGCTGGCTGTCTACGAGCTGCTCGCCCGAGACGAAAGCATGTGTAAGGTAGTCTTGGGGCGAGTTTACACTTGACTTATCACAATGAATGCAAGAGAAGGTTAGTAGATTGTCTTGGACCTGTAGGCCCTACATACCTCGTCTCGGGCTTCCTAGCGGGATCTGCGCTGACAAGGGTATATCTCGGAAGACAACTATCTGCAACAACAATACAAGTCAATGAAAACAGATCCTGTGTGTCCATTGGTAGATAATGGGCAAGTTAGGACTATTCACACACCACTATTCAGGCCATTCACAAGACATTTATTATGGCATCAAAATATTGTATTTCCTAGCCTATATTAATTCAAAGTGCATAATATACAAACACTTTTATTTTTTTAATTTGCCCATGTATGTTATCGCTTTCACTATTTTCACGTATGTATTCAACAGTATGTTTTTGGCAAAGATTCCAGAAAAACGATACATTGAGATTTCACTGTAATCGACATCACCAAACGGTTCATGTAATAGACTTCAAAACTCAAATAAATGCTATTATTATTATTTACTCTTAATAAACAAGAGAATAAAATATTTCACTGGCATGATATGATACAAGAAAACTGAAAATATTAACATTTAAAACATCAATAGATAACAAAACACGACTAGGTAGGCTTACTGGAAAATAGAACTAAAATTGATATTTGCTATTATTAATTAGTAAATATCTAGACATGTGTGAGGCCAAGCAGTATTTGTCTCATTGTTAAAACATGTCCTCTATTTATCTATCAGCAGGGGCGGACTGGCAGGTACGGAACTACGGAAACCCGTACGGGGCCCCCCCGGGTGGGGGCCCCCTTGAGGGCCACCACCTGACCCCCTGAAAATATCTTACGCTGTATAGATTATAAAGCAATAGTAAGAAGAGGATAATACGTAACTCATGGCAGTGAAAAGGGACATATAGACAATCTAGAAGAACTACAAATGTTTCCACTTTCATCCTCAGAGCTTACTTTTTTTTTATTGTTTAGTTTGAAATATAAAACATGCGAGTGCGGAAATTTCTTAAATTTAATTTTTTAAGTGGTGTTCACAGTTCAACATGTTGCACATACTCATCATAGTTTATCGACTTTTAAACGTGTTTATATGCGTTTTAAACAAATTATAGGAAACAATACAGTTTGAAATATCCAACTGCCAGTGTTAGATAAAATTATTCATTAATTTAATTTTTAACAAAGGTGTTCACAGTTCAACATGTTCTTCGACACACCTATCATCATTTACCGATTTTTACACGTGTTTATATGCGTTCTAAACAAATTATTAGGAAACAAGAATCCTCAAGATTTCTGCTCGGTAGCTCGCTACTTGAGAGAGAGACTTTTGATACTTTGCGAGTAAACTTTGTTATATCTGAAAGTACATTTTGCCTATTTAAAGGCATATTGTCACATGAAACAAAGTATTTTTTATTCACAATTAGACATTGAAAAAATAAGAAAACCGCGGTGTATGACATCCATGGACGATGCCTACCCGCCGTACAACGGTTTGTTTTGTCGCTCGCCCCGAGGCATGTGACGGCAGTGACTATAAAGAGCTGAGCGAGCGCCAGGCGAGGGTCGCACGGAAGAATGACTGACCACCCGCACGCATTCGATCTGGTTGGATGGTTTGCTCTTGTGTCTTATACAAACACAGTGTCACTGTCATTCTATAAAGTTTCTCTCGTGATGTTATTTTAAAAACTTTTTAGTGCTAATGATTGATATAATAGTCGTGTAGTACGAGTGTTTGTCAAACAGTATAAGGGCGTGGAGTTTTTTGTATTTATCCTACCTAAGATTATGCCTGCGATTGTGTAAATATTGTGTGTATATTCTCAAGTGTAATATGGTGTATATATTCATGTTTTAAATAAATCGGTAAACATGGTGCTAGCGTGTTGTGTGTACGGATGCTATAACACATTTTTAGCTTCAAGTGGCATATCGTTTCACCGTTTCCCGAACAGGGATAAATCTCCAGTGCGCTTAAAAAACTGGGTGACGAAAATTAAACGGGATAACTTTATACCAACTAGGTATACCCGTATATGTTCCGAACATTTCGTTGAAGAAGACTACGAAATTTCTAATACTTAAAAAATGAAATTAATGCCAAATGTGAAACCGAAACGTGAACTAAAGAAATGTGCAGTACCATCTTTAAAGTTGAGGGGTAGTTTTGAGAACTCATTAAAAAAAAAACGAATGTCATCGTACATTGAAACTAAAAACAAACGAGATTTGATTGAAAACATTATCGACCAAAGTGCGACCAGTGCGACAAAACCACAATTTGCTTGACGTCTCCCGCCACTGTTGTCGATCGTTTTTGCACGTAGAGTGTAGCAATAGCTGTTGTCTTGCCGTGTTCAGGGAATGGATATTAATTATGTGTTGGAATGCGTCGTAAATAGTAATACAATCAAAATGATCGCGCACACTTGTAATTTTGTCAGACTCGTGACAACATAATGACTCTATGTCCGTGTCCATGGAAATACACTCGTTACAAGTACACCAGTCGATATTTCCTTTCCGACCGCTGAATGTTTTAAGCCAGGCTTCTTTCTCCCCCTGTTTCCTTTGATTTTCCAATTGTTCTCCTTCTGTGTAATTTGGCTCAAAACTGTAGGGAGACAGGCCAAGCATCTTGCGCTATGGGCAGGCTTCAACTAAACAGCGCGCGGGCCGCCGTTGATGCGCGAGGCAGGCACGCGGTAGCCAGACAGCTTATAGTCAATGACGTCACGCGGGTGACGTCATCCCGCAAATAATATTTTACAAAATTGCTTATTACTCGGCTAAATATGGACCGATTTCTTTAATTTTTTTTTCTAAATTCCTCAAACAATTTGAGTTTGTACATATGTTACCAACAATGCCATGTGACAATATGCCTTTATAATAGAATAGGCTTAGTAAAAATGAAATAAAGGAGTTTTCAAGTCATGTGTTATTAGTTATTACAAAACCACTTTCCATAAAATAGCTGACTGACAAATCAGGCTGATCGCGTGTCTATAACTTATCAGCGTTCAAAATTTAAAAAAGCGAGCTTTGTGGCAAAAGTATGTCTATCAGCGCCTACTGAAATCCGATCCAGCGCAGCACTAGCCATAAGACTTCTCAAATGACAGGATCGAACTCTCAGATCCTAGACCTATGACGTAAGGAATTATCAGTGCAATATTGAGTTTAGTTTAATTGTATTTCGTGATAGGATTTCGCCCCAAAACGCGTCTTAGACCACTAAGCATCATGCAGGGCCGAAAATTGTTTCGCGTTCGGCGACATAGCCTCCGGCGGCAGGGGCTTAGCCCCCAACCCCAGCTACATCCCGCTCCCTCGTTGCGAGTACATATTACACGATGCGAGTGGACAACTAGTAGTCGATATTTGTAGAGGTTTGGGAAACAATATAGTTTGAAATATACAACTGCCAGGGTTGGGAAAGTTTTTTCTTCAATTGCGTTTTTTTAAGTGGTGTTCACAGTTCAACACGTTGTTCTACATAACTATCATCATTTATCGATTTTTAAACGTGTTTATATGCGTTCTAAACAAAATAATGGGCTGAAAAATTTTCACCTCCGGCGGCTGGGGCTTCGCCCCAGACCCCTTAAAGCTTCGCCAAGTCCCGGGGCCCCTACAACCCTTTTCCGTACGGGGCCCTTAACCCCCCAGTCCGCCTCTGTCTATCAGCAAATGGACATAGACGACGCCATCTGAACATAAAAATCAACAATATATTTATTTATTTAACAAGAAAAACATGTTCTGGTGATTAACTCAGCCACTTTGGCCTCTCCATCCAAGTATACACTCAGTGGCGTAACGCAAATCGCCCGGGCCCCCCCGCAAGAATCGTTTCGGGCCCCCTATATGGGGTTAATTAAGAGCCAAATCTATTACATAACGAAATAAACTTTTACTTGAGCTCTAATACCCCCACACAATCATCTTAAAATTGTTAATATCACAAGAAGCTGTCTCGGCGACACGCATTCTTGTAACTGGCGACCCAAGCTGTCAAATATGGCGTCCATGTTCAACTGCTTGATCTGCTCATAGTTCACACTCTATACTGAGCATACTGAGAGAGCTTTAAGACTGTCTTGAGGTCTCCTCGGATATATATATATTTTATAAATTATTTTAAAATCTGAACATTACTTTTCGGTATGTTGCTATAGGGCAATTCCATGGTGTCGGACGTACAATTTTTTGACATATTTTGTGTTTCAAGCACATTTTTTTCTTAGAATAGACTTGATTTCTTTGCAATCTTTAGTGTTAGGTCATCAAGTATAACATAACAATTTAAAAAAGTAACATGACAAGCTGACTAAACCAAAATAAGGCTTAGGTAATCAAGGACAAAGACTGGTGTCGGACGTAAAACACACAAAACCCATTTCAGCAAACCAGCATGTGTATTGCTTTTTTTCTGTGATTTCTTAGTAGTTACATGCCAGTGGCTAATATTTTTATCATTTTAAATGTTCATTGTAGATTAAAAAAGGTTTTGCAAGCAAAAAAGTAAATTGTTGTAGTAGTTATGATTTTTCAAAAATAAGTGTCGGACGTAAAATAATAGTGTCGGACGTAAACCGTCTGAACGATAGACAAATTAAAGCATTCTGATGATATGGTATTAGAAAATTATTAATTACAGGTATGTATTAGGTATGCCTATTTGGAATTTCACATGATCATGATTTGAGATAGAGCTTAGGTCTATTTAGAAAGTTTCTGAAAAAGCATACTGCCCTCGAGATCCTTTGACAGAGGCAGGCTCAACCTTCATAAGAATGTCTTGGCGGAGGTAAAAAACTATGTCATCTCGCTCTGGCCATTTGTAGTATGATCCTGCTTTGTGCATAGCCTTAACATCTATATCATTTTGGCTACCCAATTTCGTAACTATACCAGGAAATTTCATGCCTGTCGTAAGTTACGACCACCCAATCGTTGACGTTAATATCATCAATTCCATCAATATCGTTGTTTGTATCACTTTCGGCTTCGATGTCTTTAACTCTCACTTTTGTAAAGTTTCTTGAGGATGAAACGTCTGAGATGAATAGATGCCCTTTTCCTTGTGGGTACACACAATGAAGAGAGAGGCAGTTCGGTATAGGAAGTGTATCCGTCCAATACTTTTCAAGTGTTGTCCTGTTCTTTTCTATATCCTCATTTGAGAAGAACTTGATATGCACATTCGGATTTCTATCAGCAGCAACTTTTGCAAACCTTTCTGGTGTATATTTACATTCACCGCTCCAGTCTTTACGTAACGCCAAACATACATCTTGACCGTTCCTCCGATCCCATCTACTACGCCCTTCCCATGCGAAGTAGCAAAAAAAATGCCACTTGATCTTAATGTCGTGATCTTCTTCAAACACTTGCAACTTTACAAACAGGTGGCGCTGTTTGAATTGTGACGCTGCTCCGTCGGAAAATACATTCACAATTTCAATGGTGCAATGTTCATGCTTTAAAAGAGTCAAGATGGTGTCCATATACTTGAATATGCTCACTTTAGTGTGGTCCAAATTGTTAGACACTAAAACAATGATTTTATTAATGCCATCACTGATCCAAGCATAGGCTGTGAAGACTGTGGCCTGACCATGACTCCAATGTGCCGAATGGATCTCATTTTGATTTGGTAAAAAAGCATTTTCTCTAAGTCAACTTGTAGATAATTTCTTCTCATTAACGTTGCTTTAAACGTGGCAGCTTGTTTACGTTTTACATACGTATGGAGCAGAAATAACTGTAGTTGAACCACCAACTCATTAAAGGCTTCTTGCACAGTTCAAAATATTTTCACTTTCTCTGCTTTCTTTTCAGCTTTTTTGCCATAATGTTCAAAGTGGATGCACTTTTTTTGTAACGAGAAAAATAATTGTAAACCTGCAAACTATTGACTTGCCATTTCCAATTATTTCATTTTAATGTATTTTTTTAATTTAGGCTGCTTATTCAGTGCCCACAGTTGCATTAGCATACAAGAAACACAACATATAAAGCTTATTTCAAAGTGTCGGACGTAAAGTGGTGTCGGACGTAAACAAAATTTTACGTCCGACACCACAATTTTGGCTACAAACACGAAATTTAAGTTTGTTTTCTTTCCAAATATTCATACTAGACACAATTCTTGCTTTATATAATAAATATTAACACTCTGGGATTAGTTGCCTGCTAATTACAAAACTTTTTTGCCGTTTTAGTGTCGGACGTAAACACGCTTAAGTGAGTTTCATTGTGATCATTTCTTTTGGCAGTAAAAAAAATAAAGTCAACTGTTATTCTATTTAATAAGTCCTAACATAGGATGAATAGTAAAGTTTAAGTATAAAGAAGTTGATTAAAAAAATTCAAACACAAAAATTCACTATATCAAGTCAAAGCACAATTTCCGTATTTATTTTAGTTGTCTTCTTTGTCAACTTTAAATGGCTGTAGTTTATATGAATACCTTTTATAATCAAAATGTCTATCATTTTCTGATTCTATGTACTTAAAGCTTGAAAATGATGTATGACATGATATGATTGAACCAATTTCAAATTTTGGTTGATTGGTTGACGTTTTCATGGAATTGCCCTATACTGTGAACAAAACAGTACGAAATAACATGAGCGCCAGTGGCGTATCGAGGAATTCACAGTGGGGAGGGGTTGAACATCCTAAGCAGGTAGGGGTCTGGGGCGAAACCCAGCTGGGGGAGGTCAATTTGCCGAAGGCGAATTTTTTCTTCATTGATGACGTTTTACACGCCTGTAAACACGTTTCAGAATCGGACAATGAAACAAGATATAATATGATAGTTGTCCCCCGTCCGGACCCGTGGATTTCTTCTAAGATTCGATATATTCAGGATTCAATATAGTTGCTTATAGGCAGTGCCGATTGTAAAACAACCGAAAGAGGAACCCCCTAACCTCATTTACCCATAAGTCTTTATAAATATAGGCATATTCCTTCAAAATTGTTCCATTCCTCAAATTTTCTTCCCCGTATGGCCCCGGAGAAGAATAGGTCCAAATCGACAACTTATAAAATATGATGACGAAAAAACAAGATCTGTACTTTTGGCAAGCCGGGCCCCCCTAGAAAGCAGGCCCTCCCGCTTTGCGGGGGCGGCGGGGGTCTCCTTTACGCCACTGTATAATACACTACCAATTAATTGACAATACACACTATGACCCCAGAGCAGCAGTAACCCTAAAACGACAGACATTATTGTTGCCGAATGTCCCGTGTTAGTCTTGTTGCCAACGGGTGGGATTCGGGGGGCCGCGTATTTGCGAGCCAGTGCGGAGGAGTTTCCCACCGGTCTTAGGAAATAGACGCTCAACAAAACATCAATGCCGAGAATAACACAACACAGCTGTTTAATGGATTAATCAAGACGACGGGTGGTCTAGAGTGGTAATTGTATTAGTGCCGGTCTTCATGTTGGTAAAATGTTACAATCTCGAAACTGCATAGCGGCCAACTCACAATATTGTTTTAGCCTATTACCAATTATTTAAACCGTGTTTAGTGGAAAGGTAAAAAGAAATAGTAAAGGAAGGGGTCCCATAGATTTCTCTACGGACAGATAACTATTACAAATTATTGTAACTCTATAACATCTGCATTCGAGGTTAAATGTTGCAAAACACACTCATGCGGTAGTAATGCGAACTAATGGAGTCGTGATGCCAGCGCCCTTGTGTATGATTCTAATGTTGAGTTAAATATAACACAGTGGTTATTAATAGCTGGGGGACTGAGTGCACTGGCCCATACATAGCTAGTACGTAGTATACGTGCATTGCAACAAAGCACATAAATGAAATTAGGTCCCCCACTGAAAGTTACTTCTTGTAGCCTACCTGAATGGGTGGATAATAAACTAAATGTGTCATACCACCCAGTATGACGGCCACATAAAAAACAAATGTGACAACTGACAATATTACGTCACAAATTACATGCACACAAAGCTGGCGAACGCTGGCTTACAATTACGAACAAGGTTATATTACTGGTAAGTAGGCCTAATCATTTAGATAATGCATATGACTTGTTTAATATCGTTGTAGAGTTATTATTACATTCATTCATATTATATGTAAATCACACAGATTTGTATTGTGTGTGTAAACAAATCACTGCGATGTTACCAAAACACAGCTAATATTTAGACCACATTTACTACTGTCGAATGGTGCTGTCTATCTACTAATATCATGCATTGTTTCTAATTGTCTTAACACAAAATTCAAATGCAATGTAAACCTGGCCAATAAATGTAGATCCAGGTGACTAGCCTAGCATTGCAACACGCACGAAGCCCCAGCCCTACAGCAATCATGTATGAGGCTGACGTCAAGCGCGGGGCGTACGGAAACGAGTGTGCTGGAGTGCCAGATCTGGGCAAAGAAGAATATTGTCAGACCGTGGGCTACCGTGGGCTAGGCCCTATCAAGGCCTAGCATTCATCTCCATTGTAGGCTACTTTACTTTAGGTCCATCACTACGTTTATCAAGCGGACTGGGCTCGCACTTGGCGGTGCGAGCCTAGTTAGTGCGTACCGAGTTCGACTGATCAACATCTCAGCTCAAGCTTATTTTAGTTCTGTTAAGAAGCCGATCTAGTCCGGTTTAATAGAACTAGGGATAGGGCTTAATAGGAGTCCGGAGTGAAGTATGCTTTCTGAGCGGGTTCCAAACTCACTGCGTACTGAAGTCAGTCCGAACCCAGTCCGCTAGATAAACGTAGGCCTAGTGTATGGCTAGGCTAGTAAGCTATGCCTAGCCCTGTGCACTTCCGTGTCTGTGACAAGACTAGTAGGCCAGACCCCAGTAGGCCTAGCCCTTCCAAGTATGTAGCAAGGCTAGTAACAGCCTAGCCCTTTCAAGTATGTAGCAAGGCTAGTAACAGCTACGCAAAGGCTAGGCCTAGCCCTACGTCTTTGAACGTTTATCAATCCCATATAGCTAGGCCTAGGCTAGTAGGATAGGCCAGACCCTAGTAGGCCTAGCCCTTTCAAGTATGTAGCAAGGCTAGCAAGAGCTAGGCAAGGCTAGGCCTAGCCCTACATCTTTGTACGTCAATCAATCCTATGGCTAGGCTAGTAGGCTAGACCCTAGTAGCTCTAGGCCTAGGCCTTCCAGGTTTGTGGCAAGGCTGGCAAGAGCTAAGTAAAGGCTAGGCCTAGCCCTCCCTACTAGGGTCTAGCCTACTAGCGCTAGTAGGCTAGACCCTAGTAGGCCTAGGCCTAGCCCTTCCTAGTTTGTGGCAAGGCTAGCAAAAGCTAGGCAAAGGCTATGCCTAGCCTAGCCCTACGTCTTTGTACGTCAAACAACGCTAGGCCTATGGCTAGCTTAGTAGGCTAGACCCTAGTAGACCTAGGCCTGGGCCTAGCCTTAGATGTTTCAGTCCATGCCTAGCTAGGGTAGGTACGCCTAGCCCTATGCTTTTGTACGTCCATCATGTTGCTAGCCTAGGCCTAGGGCAAGGTTACAAGAGTCCCAGGCAGCGCCGTTATGCTAGCTAGCCCTTACCTTTTATCCTTGTTAGACTGACTGTTAGGCCACGTTCAGCTTGGCTCCTAGGCTAGGCAGGCCTAGGCCCTACACCAGTGAAACCACGACTGACAAAGACAATTTAGCGTAATTAACCTAGGCCTAGATGGCAAAAGTTTTAAGGTGTTATTAGGCCTATGGGCCGATTCCGAAAAAAACTTACAGCCCAGTTAACCTTGATCCAAACAAACAATTAAATTAGCAATTAATTAATAAGCAAAAACATCGAGCAGAAGCCAGGAAACGCGAGCTTTGGGAAGTGACGAAACCACAGCCTTCTGGACGGGTAAATCCGCGGATTGAACCGACGTTCGAGAAGGCTGTGGACGAAACGAAACGAATGTTACATATCGATCGATCGATACAAAATTATTTCAACCTATCGATTGCTGTCAAAACGAGAATTTCCTGCGGGTTAGCCTGCTCCGCCTTCCGCTAGATGGGGTAAACCTCGCTGATAGCGATGATGTCTAGTGAAAGGCGGAGGTACTACCATTGATTAAATAGGTGGGAAGATGTTTCGTCTTTATGGGCGAATAGATATAATCCCCACTCTTACCCCCACTCCAGTATCCCCTTACGTCTCAAACCCCTTGCCAACAAGTTGATTTAGTACCCGTTCCATCCTGCAAGTTGCGCTAGTGTCGCTTTTAGTTCCAACGAGTCGATCAACCAGATCCTGCTTTATCGACTCAAGGAAAATGAATGCGTTTACGCGTCTCTTCAAATACTGTGATCTCATTGTCTGTTTGTGACCTTCACATCGGTTGGTATGTTTGAGCGAGGGGGGTTTCGGGTGTCGAGACCGCTGCAAGTGCGGGACATGGGCGGGATCAAAGAAAGCACATGTTGTAAAATATAAATCTATTGCTGCTACTGCTCATAAATAAAAAAAAAAATAGAAGGCCACTGAACCAGCAATATCAGAGCTGATAATTTCCCATCGATATTTCTTGTTACTGTTGTATTACTGTTTGTATGTAATTATTACTGTCTACATTACGCGTAAGGATAAATAAAAATCCACTACAGTTTCTGGTGTTGTGCATTGATTAAATAAAATAATAATGAAAAAAAAATGTGGAAGAATTTTTTTTTACATTACAGTATGTGAAATGTGAAAGAATGTCCGAGGGCTGATGTATAAAGGCCGGTTTACGATTGACGGCAATGTGGGGGGACGTGAATTTGAAATGTCAACCTGGTGGAAACGGGAACGGAACTGTTTATGATTGACGGAAATGAAATGAATTCGGCAATTACCGGCAAGCCTCGGCTACTCTCGTATTCATTTGTTTGGCGACGGACTTCCAGGCATTTTCTTTATAATCCGTTCGTCTATACACACTTAAGCCTTTGGCATAAATATTACGAAAATTCTGGATTGTCTCAATTAACCTGGCGTCATCCATCATGACTTGAAAATTAAAGCTACCAATTTGTTGGTTATGTTCCTTTAGTGTATTATGTCACAGCAGTCAGCAGCTGCTATTTGCGCATGCGCGTTGGTGTTCGCACGTCGACGGGACGGCAAACAAGCCGCGAAAGTTGGGACTTGACGAACTCTGGCGGTTCCGTTTCCCGTTCACGTTCACGTCCAGGCAATCATAAACGCCAACCCGTGATTTCCATGGTTCAACTTTGACGTTCACGTTTCACGTTCACGTCTCACCACGTTGCCGTCAATCGTAAACCAGGCTTAACTCAATCCCTTGTGATGTGTGGAAACCCTCGAAAGTCAGAATTGCCGGTAACGGACAATGAACCATTGACCTCCCGAATTAAAGCCTCGTGTGCTAGCTCTGAACCGTCTCGATCGGTATGTTAATAGAGTATTGCATAACCCCTGCAATAATAGTAACACAAATTAACTTAATTTTATCTGCATAGCATGTACACTACTGAAAATAACATTGACACACATACACATAGGCCTACACATTTTATCCAATATATTTAACGCAGTGTTTTTTTAAATTTTTATATTTGCGCAATGTCAAATTCGTTGTTTTGCCATCCGGAAATGTGAATTAGGTATTTCTTAGTTATGTTTACGGATGTGCAGAAATTGTTTGACGGGGTTCTAATAATATGTCATTGCCATAATGGCAACCACGAGGTTCACAAATTGAATTATTATTATTATTAGTATTACATGGTTACTACAGGGATGATAAGTGCAGCGACCAGTATAAAAAATACCTGACTGTCGTAATACCGGAAGAAAGAGAAAGAGATAAGACCAAAACTTGATTGCAACCGACCGATTGCAAGTGACCGATGTTGCTTTTACCGTAGAGAATTATTTTAACAACGAAAAAAAATGACAGTGTCTTCTCTTGTTTTCCTTTCGATTCCACTGTTGATTTATTTTCAAAAATGTATCAGAACATTTACAAAATCAAATCCCAAATTAAGAACATACTTCGTGTATGGAATTGTAAAGAAGATAATTTGTACTTGTATTGTTGTTTTGTGTATTTGTATTTGTATCGCCGGCACTTTTTAAACTGCGTTGTTCGGTACGACTTACGTCGCTATTACATCAATACACTACCCGTATCAACATTATTTCTATTTTTGCCAATGAGCTAAGTCGATTTGGGAATCGGCAAATATTTCGTGCAGGCGTTACTCTCGAGTTTCGGGCTATACATCTCATTTCACACTTCGGCTATCGGGTGCTGAGTTTACAGGTTGTCCAGGCGACGGGGATAAATTTGGGATACATCTTGAGCAATATGAGTACGTAGGCCAGATGGCTTCGGTGCCCTTGCGCTCGAGGCAATTGTCTTGGGCTTGCACATTCTACCGTACTCGAAAGCAAAATTCATTCATGTAAGACCCGTATAACATACGTATATGAAATAACGCATATAGCACTTCGTTATTAAATTAAAAACATCAATAAAACAATAGGAACTAAGTTTCCAACTATTACAAGCTTGCAAAGTATATATGCAACAGACACACAAGTACAACCCACCGTACCGTACAATAAGTATTTAGCGGTAGGTCTACGCAGCTTGTAACAATGAATAATGAATATGGCTACTAATGTATAATAATATGACACAACAATAGCAAATCACACCACACAATAAGCGTTTCTTATAGTTTGACAAACGGTATCAGCGATAATGTTTACTAATTTATATCAAAAAGCACAACCTTTGCACAACACAACCAACTATAAAATACGTGTCTCGCAAGTCGCAAATTTTTACTTACAAGCACGTAACAATGGAATCATGGCTCAACTATACGAGAAAACACATTATAATACGCATTTCGTATACGTTTGTACTTTTAAACACGTAACAATGGAAATATGAAAAAAAAACATTTCTTAAGGAATTAAATTTTCGTATGAATAGGTCTACCCGTTATAGGGTGCACACCAGCTACCTGATGTGCTCCTCTTCAGGTGACTAACTAGGTTATTAGGATGTTTGGAAAGCTGGGAAGGAATGTCCGAGGGCTATTAGTAGGACTCAATCCCAGCATTCGCCTTTACGACTGAGGAAAACCTCGGAAAAAGTCTTCAGTCAGGACTGGCGGTGGCCGGAATCGAACCGGCGACCTCCCGAATTAGAGTCTCGCGTCTTACCGCTGAACCACCTCTATCTTGCTAGAGCACCAGTGATCACATTTTTTCCATTTTCACTATACACGTTTCATGAAGGTCCAAACCAAAAATACGTCCTACTATATCTCAGTGGCATATACACGGGGGGGGGGGAGGGGGGGGGACAAAACCCCCCCCTTTTGCAAAGGAAACATGGAAAATGACCGTTTACATTTCAATAGACGGTATTTCAATAGACAGTTAGATGTTTTACTATATAATTATTGTATATTGTTGTAATTAAAAGCAAAAGCAATACAAAAAATATGCAAACTATTGATTGAGGTTCCTTTTATTAGCGGTGCTAAGGAAAAAATGTGTTGCCAGAAACTGAGTAATCTTGTTTCAGTTGGCCGCTGTAAAACGCACAGATTTGCACTAAAATGACCTTGACGAGAATTTTTCCGGGGGGCAAGCCCCCCGGAACCGCAATTATGTTTCGGCTCCACTCTCTATAATATGGGTTGAAAACCCCCCCCTTTCCCAATTCCTGGATACGCCACTGCTATATCTATATCACTGGTGATCTCGTTGAAACGAAACAGACACTGACTGAGAAAGATGGAGACAGGCAAATCACTTCCCTCTTCTCCCCTCTCTCGTAATCGGAGTAGAATAATTGTCGCGTGTCTCGACCGAGTAACGAGAACAAAGACAGGACTGTTCCAGCCGTAGCCCGACAATCTACAAAAACTAAAAAATACGCGAAAATGAAGATCGCGGCACGCACATATCTTGTAAAATACCGTTTTCTTCCACATAGCCTATTTAATGTGAGCTCAACAGAAAAAATCAGGCTTGTTGTCACAGAAAATCCCAATCTTCTTAATTTTGTTGATCTTTTGTAAGTGTTTTCAAACCCGAGTAAATAAATATAGTAAATTTTAATGTTTATTTCTATACTTTTTAAGAAGTTTATAAAATTCATATAGTTTTCATTATTAAAGTTCTTCAATATGTAAGGAAATAGGCCCACAGAGAATAAGATTTACTGGCTACATAAAAAACCGCGCTTCTCCCGATTTTTCAACACGCCTGTTTCCAGCATATGGCGGGTCTATAAGTAAATAATTAATACATTAATTTACATGATAATTACCTGATAGTATAATGTCGAACTACTGTGTTAAAAAGTAGTAGTAGTAAAGTTAAAATTTCAATTCAATTCAATTCAATTTTGTATTATTCGATAACTCCACATTGCATATATATTGCATATATTGCAAACTTGAGAGATAAAGTTAGACATAAAGAGCTGATTTGGAAATTAATCCTAGACATCAATAATCCAGTAATATGCGGGTAGAATTTATAATATGATATAAAATCAAGAAATTGACAAATCTGAGGCCGACTGGGAATTGAACTCGGGTCTCCCGCTTGGGGCAGGTAACTTGTGTGTGACGTGACTCGTTGGCCTAGGGGGGTTATTACTGCTTCCAATGCAGAAGGTCCAGAGTTCGACTCCCGATCCGGTTGTATTTTTTTTTTTTTACTTTTGATGTTGACTTCGATCTAGGCTATCTGTATGTTACTGGTAAACGTGTATTTGTAAACGGTGACTTTGGAGCCGTCATAGCAACGAAGCACATAATAAACAGAAGTATCGCCCACTGCAATCAGTTCTTTGAAGTAAATGGGTAGAAATACAAATTTATTTACATTTATAAGTGGTTATGAATATTCTATTTATTTTCAATAGGTATGTCTATGGCCCATTCTTTCCGGTAATTACCCAAGTTTTGATGTTAGGTGACTAAAATTTATGATACGAACCAATGTACAATCAATATTTTACGATCGATATTTTACAATGAATGAACCAAAAATGTCTGCGCTTCCACAATTTTCGGTGTTGATGATTGTTGGAGAGTATGTGGGGGAGGGGGGGGGGGGGGGCGAGGGGGGAGATTCCACACACCACTAATATGAACACACTTCCAGCGGCTGTGGGCCAAATAACAATTGTTATTTACGTTGTATTATTTTGGTTTTATTACCAAGGATAGGAACAATAGGAACCCGTTTCATTTTCAATAATATTTACACGTTACACATCAATAACATTGAACGTTGAATGATGAAGAAAGATTGTGTTCAAGCTCAAAATGCAATGCGAGTCTTGCTCCTACTATTGACCATTGATTGCATTGACCAAATCGTATATAAAACTCAATGCTCATATCCAGTTAAACCTCGAAATAGTTATTTTGTTGGGTTTTATTACCATAGGGGGAACACGACCTACGGCCTTGGAACACTCGTCGCGTCGCTGAACTGAAATACAACACGATTCACCAATACAATGAGATGAAGAGAGATGAGAAGTTTAGGCATTCATTTCCAAAGAGTCGATAAAGCAGACCTACTTATCGACTCGTTGGAACTAAAAGCTACTCCAGCGCAACTTACAGGATGGAACGGGTACTACGTGGGCTTATAGGCGAGGGGTTTGAGACGTAAGGGGATATTGGAGTGGGGGTAGGAGTGGGGATTGTAGCTCATTTAACACGGGGACGAAACATCTTCCCACCTATTTAATCAATGGTACTACTGGGCCAAACCTCAACTTTTGCAGTGAACCGGAAGTGCGGGAAGTGCGTGCGCATGCGCACAACCACAAAACGGCAGGCAAGATGGAGAAGCAGTAGTTTTGAGGTTATGGGTTCTAGTTCTGGATTTGTTAACTTTAAAGTGTATGTAACTATCCCACGACGTACAGTTGGGGCCCAGGGTTGCGTTCCGTTACATGCTGGGACTGCTGGGACCCAGTGAGCGCCGGCGTGAGCCAGCGCGAGCCAGTAGGCTTAAGAAACGGAACGAGCATCCACCTGCAGAGCACTGAGCACAGTATGGAAGACGGCGCGAAAATAGTCGTAAGCTATAACTGTCAGCCTAGGCCTACACTAATTGCACCCTGCCAAGAGAAATATACGTCCAATAACATATACAAAACATTCTTACCTTTCTCCAGACGCTCCTTTTCATTGTCGTTCATTACTAATTTCACTACTTCGTTTGTTTCTGGACAAACCAGCGATATTTCGTGCCACTGGTATGTTATAGTTTGGTGCGACGCCATGACAGTTCCAAGTTTTACTGGGGCTACTGCGTGAAAAAGGGCCAGTACTTCCAGTGCACTGGAGATGCTGGGATAGCAAGTAAGGGAACGCTCAGTAGTCGCTGGCAGCATGTTTCGGAATGCATCCAGTAAGCTGGCGCACTGGATCAGTACATCCAGCATGTAACGGAACGCAACCCTGATTGGGCGATTTACCGCCGATTGGGCTACTCGACTCAAACTATTGGCGGGAAAATTATCATTTCGCTCTTGGCGCCAATTGGGCTCTATTCCTACTTGTACTGGCGGTTTTTGGGCTGGTAAAACTGTCAACCGCCAAATAATAAAAATAAAAATACGCCAAAATAATTAAATATAATATAAATGCATGTAAGTCTATCATGAGGTGCTTAAAAATATAAAATATGGGTATACGGCCCCTGCACACTATTCGCACCCTGCGCAATCCCCGTCCGTCTTACGGCCCGCCTACGACATGCGTTTTTTGTACAATAAATGAAAGAAGAACTGACCGAAGAAGAAGGGATTACCCGGGGAACGTGTCAACTTGACTTGACAATGGGAAAATTCGGAAAATACGCCAAAAAGTACAAAAGAGATTGGGAGGATTTACCGGAATTCAAAGGTAGGCTTAGTTCACATTTGCCCATCTCAAGTATTTTTTTTATTTTTTTTTACTATGGTTTATAGGTATGCTTAGCATAGAGCATATTATAGGTTATAGTTATTTATTTTGTGTTGATGTTTGTTAGGATGGCTAAAACCAGTAACGACAAGTCCATTTACGTGATAAATGGTTTCAAATTTTTTTTTTTTTTATTATGTTTTAATAATAATTTGTCAATATCCCTATTAAAAGCCGTATGCATGCAATATAATCAATAAATACCTATGATTTAAGGTGTGTATTACATAATCTTTTTCTTTAAATCTGCTACAACTAACATTCCATTTGTCTTTTTAATTATAAGTAAGTATAATAATTGGACATTTTTTTGTGCTGTAATGATACGTATTTACAACTTTATTTTTTCATGTTATGTGTGTACAATTACAATGTAATGTAAATAGCTTCCAAATGCTAAATTAATGCTTAACGAACTGTTTCTATACTGTGCATACGCGCATCCAAAACCAAATTGTGTACACTAGCTGGTGAGCGACGTTCACGACAGAGTGCGTATTGGCGCTTTTGGGCGATTTTGAAACGAGCCACTGGCGCGCTCTTCTGGGCTGCGTACCAACTATGACTGGAAGTGACTGTAGTGACTGGGATCCGTACCAGCTTGACTCGCAGTCAAGCTGCAGTCACTGCTTTTTGCGTACCAGTTCACCTCGCAGTTACCCCTCCAGTCACTGCGATGACTGGGCCGAGAAGATCTAGCTATCGCAGTCAAGGGGGGCGTGGCTAATAATTTTACCGCGAATTATGAATTTATAGACAATATTATATTGTTTAAATAGTAAGTGACATCACAACACCATATAATCTCATCTTAGAAGTCTCATAAGCGTTAAATTATTAATGTAATGTTGTAAGGTTAATTAACAGATGGCTAATGTTGCTTTTATGAATGACAATTTCTGCTGTTGTCTGCTTTCGCTGTGACTGTGACTGCATCCCGTACCAGCTGCTGCGTTCACTGCGTTGACTGGGCTACCCCCACCACCAGTCACAGCCACAGTGAACGCAGTCAAAGTTGGTACGCAGCCCTGATCATCGCTGTAGCGGCAATCTACGCACTACGTGGCCATCGCTCCCTCGCGGTAATTTCAATACAGAGAATTAAAGCGCATGGATTATAAATTCAAATTGACATCCCTTTATTAATTGTTTACGTAGCTTAGTTTTATTTAAGGTCCTCCTTTGTAAATCAGTTTTTATTAAGCGAGCGAAGCGAGCGTCTCCACGAGACTTTTATGGTACTTCGTTTTTTTTTTTTTTTTTTTTTTTTATGTCCGTCGATAGCGGTCGAAAAAAAAGTCCGATCAACTTGAAATTTGAACCATCCACAAGCCTCGATGTGGATTGAAGGTGTATAGTTTTGAGGCTAAATCGTTCGAAAAGTTAAAAAGTTACGCCATAGTTACTGCAAAATATTTTTCTGAAACAAAATGGCGGCAAAATGTGAGATAGCCATATTTTTTTAAAGCTTTTTTCGATCACGAATATATTCATATTATGGCGATCTGATAAATATTGGCAAAGTTACACAAAAGTTACTCAAAATATATTTCTGAAACACAGTAACAACAAAATGTGAGGTGGCTATCTTATAGTAAATTTTTGTCCGGTCACGAATATACTAATGTTAACGCGATTTGATACATATTAGAGGCAGAAATTACATTTCTTTTGCTGTCAATAACTGTTAATAGCGGTGTTGTGGACCGCGGCGAAAACATGACGGCGAAAATTCTTAGCAACGCACATTGCACTGCTTCCAACAATGTCGGGAAGTATAATAGCTATGGAAATTAGAAAAATTTTGCAATGCGCATTCTTGAATTGTTGTTAATTGATGTTTGTATTAGCATTCAAATCTTTTCGCCAGAAAGTTCGTAGATATTGACGCGCTCGCTTATCAACGCGTCAAACAGAGCGTTTTCCTAGCTTCATCAAATCTAGGGAGGTTTGAATTCTATAAACACTAGAAAAACGCTCTGTTTGACGCGTTGATAAGCGAGCGCGTCCATATCTACGAACGTTCTGGCGAAAAGATCTCAAAGCTAATAAAAACAACAATTAACAACAATTCAAGAATGTGCATTTCAAAATATATTCTAATTTCCATGGCTATTATACTTCCCGATATTGTTGATTGCAGTGCAATTTGCGTTGCTAAGAATTTTCGTTGTCATTCTGTCTAGTGTTTTCGCGGCGGTCCGTCACCGTTACTAACAGTTATTGAGCGTAACTTTGTAACTTTTCAAACGATTTTGCCTCAAAAGTATACACCTTCAATCCACATCGAGGCTTGTGGATGGTCCAAATTTCAAGTTGATCGGACTTTCCGTTCGACCGCTATCGACAGACATAAAAACAAAACAAAAAACAAACAGAATGAAGTGCCATAAGAGTCTAGTACAAAAAAATCCCAGAACGAAGTGCCATAAGAGCCCAAATAGATCCCATTATTAATTGTTTGCATAGCTTAATTTTATTTAAGGTCCTCCTTTGTAAATCAGTTTTTAACACTGAATAGAAAAGGCATAAAAAAAAAAAAAACACTTTATGAGGTTCTTTCAGAACAATGGTTCCTACCTACTTTGACAAATAAAAACGATTGTATATTGAAAGTAGATAATTTATTACCTACTTATGTCAGTACTTTACGGTATCAGTTTTAGTAAGTACCCCCCCCCCCCCCCCCCCCCCAATGCAAATTGGTTGATAGAACAGTAGGCCTACATTTTTTCATAACTGAAAAAAATGCCTTAGTTAAATATTATTTAATATAACATAGTCTGTTAATTAACAGATTGATTGATATCGATGAAAGTAAATCAAACACAATAGCTTACGTCCTTAGAGCTAATACGTCGTCTCACAAAGATAATTATTTATTATGTATGTCGTTCCATTTCATGGTCATTGTTGGTGTTTGAGCGATTTAAACAAATTTTTAGTAGATAATAGTGTATACTTAGAGAGGCCAAAATGGCTGAGTTAATTGGAACTCAGAACAAGATCAACATGTTCTAGGGAGGGGAAAGGTACAGAAGGACGACTGCTTACCTGAGAAAGTAGTTGGATCACTTTGAGAAACATATAGATGAGAAGACAAATAAATAAATAATACCCTACCCTAGTTTAAAATTAAGTTTATGTTTCCTACTCACTAGTTGGCCGAAACGTCTTAGTTTATTTATTTGTCTTCTCATCTCATATGTTTCTCAAAGCGACATATCTACTTTCTTAGGTAAACTGTCAACCTTCTGTACCCTTTTGTCTCACTAGAAATGTCTATCTTGGGAACAGATTGATATTTTCTTCTGGGTTGTTTCACACCCTGTTTCACCCTGATGTTCCTGATCCATGTGACTTGATGGATGGAAAACCACGGCAGAACAAGATCCGAGCATCGAGCGGATGGTTGGAACTCCAGCACCTCTGACCGTTATGGATCTCCTATTCTGTAACTGTTACCGTGTTTGCAAGATGCCAACCTGTGAGTGTTTGGCCAATCAACTGAAGTGTCCCCACTCTTGTAAGCTAAACGATTGTACAAATGTGGCGGCAAATATTCCAGTGTGTAAGAAAGATGATGGTTATTAATCTGAGTTCTGACTACTTTAATTATGATTGATTTTGACTTTGTCTTTAGTTTTGATCAATTTGACGACTAGACAGTGAATGCTAAGGTAGTATCATATCACACTATTATATCACGTATCTGAACATGGACATGCTCTTTTCTAAAAATGAATTTTGTTTCAGTAGCACACCCATTCAAGAAGTTCCTGATTGCTGTAGACATTTGATAAAAATTCAATAATAATTTTAAATAGTTTATGAGTTATATGATAATTATATTCTCTTACGATTACGACATTACATTATTATTCATTATTGTAATTGAAATCAAAATTCTACGTATTTAGAGTACCCACAAGTAATATTTTAGTTACTATACCTAGTTTGACGATACTTACTTATTGAACTTTGACCGCCACTTGGAATAAATACCGTACAACCAATGTGATTACAACAAGAACTATTTATTTTAACGTATTTATGAGTAAGTACGTTCCTATTATTAATATTGGCCAATTAATAAAAGAAATTTTTTCAAATTACCCATTTTGAGGAAATTGACCCCAATCAAGGTCAAAAAGGTAAAGTGGGTACTTAACTTTTTTAAAGAAATATAATACATTGAGCTTACAAACAATGAACGGTTAACCTTGCGAACACTTTTCATTATTTAATGAAAAATTATTTAAAAAACTACGAATTTGACATTGACCCTAGTTTTGACATAGAACATGATTGTTTGCCAGAGGTAGATATATCATGGTTTTTAAAAAGTGCTCGTTTCAAGCTTTCATTTGATATAATATGTCACCCTTTTGACCCAAATTTTTTACTGACCATGCCTTTTTCGAGCGTTATGCAAAGGACTATAGTCGTTCCTCGCGCGCTTCTCAAATAACCACCAAATCACAGAGCAGTCCACTTGGCAATGCTGCTCTGTGATTGGTGGTTGGGCGAGACTGAGGAAAGGCTGAGTTAAGGAGCACCTGAGGACCGACTATGCATTTGACCCTTATTGACCTTGTATACTTCTCCGCATTCTTATGCATTGCTTATTCAGAGAACTGTCTAGTTAACTACAGGATTTGTTGCTATGAAATTGTTTTAACAAAAACCATATAGCAACCATTATCAAATTCTATACCTAACTCGACTCTGCATTCCGCCCTTCTCACAATATGATTCTATTTTTGAACAAATAATATACACAAAAATGTAGAATAATTGCAAATAAAAATAATCGTAGCAGCAAACGTGTCTTTTTATCTACTTAATTATGATTTCCTATGCCAAGTTTTATGACACCCATCTAAATATTTGCATGTCGGAGATCTGAATTAAAACGCATACTTATCAAATTGATGGTTGCCCGGGTGACAACAAGTTATGGAACCTCCGATATACAGTTGTATGTCAGACGAATAGGTTGGGTATTAATGATATAAAACTATGCTAGCCAAGATGGTCCAACAGTCAAGTTGCCTATCACTGTTATCGTCTCGACAAGAGGTGGCATGTGACAGAGTTGTGACTCTGCTATTCGTACGAGTCGAACAAATAAGTTCCTCCCTTTTTATTTTCCTCCCCTCCACCACCTTTCGTTCAGTCTTGTGATATGATAAGTCCAGCGTAGCTCTGCCTGTCGTAAGATGTGCCCGCCACATGACCTAACAGTTATGACGTAAAGCAGACCAACTCATGGCTAATCTCTCAACCTATTGATAGTTTGCATGTGACGTGATATGATAAGTCCAGCGTAGCTCTGCCTGTCGTAAGAGGTGCCGGCCACATGACCTCACAGTTATGTCGTAAAGCAGACCAACTAATGGCTAATCTCTTAACCTATTGATAGTTTGCATGTGACGTGATATGATAAGTCCAGCGTAGCTCTGCCTGTCGTAAGAGGTGCCGGCCACATGACCTAACAGTTATGTCGTAAAGCAGACCAACTCATGGCTAATCTCTTAACCTATTGATAGTTTGCATGTGACGTGATATGATAAGTCCAGCGTAGCTCTGCCTGTCGTAAGAGGTGCCGGCCACATGACCTAACAGTTATGTCGTAAAGCAGACCAACTCATGGCTAATCTCTTAACCTATTGATAGTTTGCATGTGACGTGATATGATAAGTCCAGCGTAGCTCTGCCTGTCGTAAGAGGTGCCCGCCACATGACCTAACAGTTATGTCGTAAAGCAGACCAACTCATGGCTAATCTCTTAACCTATTGATAGTTTGCATGTTACGTGATATGATAAGTCCAGCGTAGCTCTGCCTGTCGTAAGAGGTGCCCGCCACATGACCTAACAGTTATGTCGTAAAGCAGACCAACTCATGGCTAATCTCTTAACCTATTGATAGTTTGCATGTGACGTGATATGATAAGTCCAGCGTAGCTCTGCCTGTCGTAAGAGGTGCCCGCCACATGACCTAACAGTTATGTCGTAAAGCAGACCAACTCATGGCTAATCTCTTAACCTATTGATAGTTTGCATGTTACGTGATATGATAAGTCCAGCGTAGCTCTGCCTGTCGTAAGAGGTGCCGGCCACATGACCTCACAGTTATGTCGTAAAGCACCAAATGACGGACCAACTCATGGCTAATGTATGTGTTTAATTTATAAAAGAGATTGCTTACAACCAAACATTGTAAACGTGCGCGACGAATATTCAACATTTATTACTAATCCGATATATATTTCAAATTGACCTAAAGGTACTATATTAAAATTATTTTTTTATTTATTATAAATTGACTGGCTACATTTTTAAATGGCTAATTTTATGGAAATATTTCAAATTGTCCGAATAATCCATAATTTTCTCAATGTTTCTATCTACTGGGCCCGTTTGACATAAATCGGAATCAAAACGAGAATATTGCGAGCGACGCGTTGGCGTGAGGTATTTACAAGGTATTACGCAAAAAATAGTTGTCGGTGCTTGGACAGAAAGTGGACAATAGACGAATGAATAATTAAGCGAGCGAAGCGAGAGTTTCCACTTGACTCTTATGGCACTTCGTTCTGTTTTTGTTTTGTTTTTTTGTTTGTTTGTTTGTTTGTTTGTTTGTTTGTTTGTTTGTTTGTTTGTTTGTTTGTTTTTTTTTTGTTTTTTTTTTTTTTTTTTTATGTCCGTCGATAGCGGTCGAGCGGAAAGTCCGATCAACTTGAAATTTGGACCATCCACAAGCCTCGATGTGGATTGAAGGTGTATAGTTTTGAGGCAAAATCGTTCGAAAAGTTACAAAGTTACACCATAGTTACTGCAAAATATTTTTCTGAAACAAAATGGCGGCAAAATGTGAGATAGCCAGATTTTTCTACAGATTTGTTTTGTCACGAATATGTTAATGTAATGGCGATCTGATAAGTATTGGCAAAGTTACACGAAAGTTAATCGAAAATATTTTTCTAAAACGCAGTAACGGCAAAATGTGAGGTGGCTATCATAGTAAATTTTTGTCCGGTCACGAATATACTAATGTAAACGCGATTTGATACATATTAGAGGCAGAAATTACATTTCTATTGCTGTCAATAACTGTTAGTAACGGTGGCGGACCGCGGCGAAAACATGACACCAAAAATTCTTAGCAACGCAAATTGCACTGCATCCAACAATATCGGGAAGTATAATAGCTATGGAAATTATAAAAAATTTTGCAATGCGCATTCTTGAATTGTTGTTAATTGTTGTTTGTATTAGCATTGAAATCTTTTCGCCAGAAAGTTCGTAGATATTGATGCGCTCGCTTATCAACGCGTCAAACAGAGCGTTTTCCTAGTTACTAATTAGTTGTTTGTGAAGTATATCCGCGTTTGGTTGCCTTACGTAATCGTTCCGTGTCGCAACTTGCTGCCTTTGCTGTCTGCCTAGTTACGGTATCCGCTGTGGGTTGAACAGTCTATTGTGGATAGATAAGTTCCGTAGCTGCCACCATGTTAAGTATTTATTGTTAATATTGTCATTTTAGTACTTAATTCTTGTACTTACCACTAACGTGTTTTCGGGTGTGAAAACGCCAACAGCTTCCATGTACTAATTAGTTTACTACTTTACTAATTAGGGTATGTACTAATTAGTTTACTACTTTACTAATTAGGGTATGTACTAATTAGTTTACTACTTTACTAATTAGGGTATGTACTAATTAGTTTACTACTTTACTAATTAGGGTATGTACTAATTAGTTTACTACTTAACTTATTAGGGTATGTACTAATTAGTTTACTACTTTACTAATGAGGGTATGTACTAATTATTGTACTACTTTACTTATTAGGGTATGTTCTAATTAGTTTACTACTTTACTAATTAGGGTATGTACTAATTAGTGTACTACTTTACTAATTAGGGTATGTACTAATTAGTTTACTACTTTACTTATTAGGGTATGTACTAATTAGTTTACTACTTTACTTATTAGGGTATGTACTAATTAGTTTACTACTTTACAAATTAGGGTATGTACTAATTAGTTTACTACTTTACTTATTAGGCATGTACTAATTAGTTTACTACTTTACTAATGAGGGTATGTACTAATTAGTTTGTGTATGAGTGTACGCAAGATCGCTAGTTTTGTATTTCCGGTTGACCGACTGGTTTTCTACGAGGATTTTACGATTTTCGGCGACGTTTTTCGTTGCCGTGACAAGGTCGACGTTTTGATATACGAGCGTATACTCGACGTTTCATTGCCTATATTAACATTTTGTTGCACGTTTCGGGCACCGTTGTCGCGTCCCGAGCCCGACTGCTTCAAAAGGCCAACATACTTGTGACATCTTAAGTGCCGTAATATGTATTATATATTTGAACTGTTGTTGACGTCTTGTTAAGGGCTAATAGGATCGTAATTTGCGGCAAGTTTCCGCTCAAAATATGTACTAGGGGTGTCATAGGGTACCCTGGTACTCGGGTTACCCGAATAGAGATAATACCCGAATCCATTTTTGGGATTCGAATCTTAATCGGATAGTAATACGTCTAAAAAAAAGAGAGAAACAAAATTTTCTGCGACGTTATTTCTGCGACTTTTTTCTTTGAAGCTGCAGTAAATTCCAACTTGTCGGTGCGGCGAGCGACCAGCTGATAAGTACTTGCTGTTATTACTGCGAGCGAGTTCTGTGATGCGATATACCCCCCCTCATGGGGCATGTTCCCCCTCTCGGGCAGAGAACGGGGGGGGGGGTTACCAGGATAAGATAACATAATTTAGGCTTTCAGGATTTGGGTAACCTGATTCCTGGAAGGTCTGGAACCGGAGCTGAATTTTTCTACCCTACGACATCTGTATTATCAACTGTTGCTCACTGGTTCGGTTAGTTTTGCCAAACGATTACATAGGAAAGGTCAGATCTGCCTTTATATAGGTAATCCCTTATCGTGATATATTTTGAGTTACTTCTTACGATCACGAAATAAAACAGTGAAAGACGTACGACTCTTAACAGCTCAATTGGAATCAAAACAAAGTTGGCAATTTTTTGTGGATGTACCACATTTTGAAAATGAAACAGATATGAATTCTGCCATGTGAACGGTAGAGACGGTGGAGACTGACCAACTAACTAGCCAGCCATCCTACCAACCATGGAGAGGTAGAATTGTAATAGATACAACAATTGGCCAATACTAACCGATTATATTTTTGTATCGATTTTTTGACGCAAGAGTAGGTACGCTTTGTAAGTGAAAATAGAGGTGTTTTATTTTATTGCAGCGATGGCGACTTAATGATTCTATAGTTTTTATTCTATCATTAGATCTATGTGAAACAGCTAGAAGTCAGTTCGGATAGTCATTTTTAGAATCGGGTACCCGTTTCATTAACCGGTTAATAATCGGGTATGCCAACAACAACAAACAAAAAGTTTGCGTAATTTTTGTTATTTGTGGATGGATATTCGAAGTGATGTAGGTAGGAAATAATACCTAAAGGACAGTAATGTAGGCCTATACCTGTAACATATAGTAGGCCTACTGTAATCTACTGTAGGCCTACAGTGAAAACTCAAAGAGCAGGACTGCGATAGATGGAACAATCAATAATGAAGACAAATGAATAATATCATGATAAAACACTGCAGGTTATTAAAAAAAAGGGGTGGGGGCCTGGGTAGATGTCTACCCGAACTGACAATAGAAACAGCAGGTTTTGGTATCGGTATCGTTCCATCTAAACTGTTTACAACAGAGAGAGGAAGGGTAGAACGCATAGCTCGACACGGCTACAGCAGAACCCCTTTAGAACGCCTGTAGAACGCTCTCCAAGTGTTCTGTAAATGTGAACCTTACCAGAGGGGAACCTTTTTCGTAAACGATTTACCTGCCTAGCCTGTAACGTTTCGCAAGCCATAAAGAGATATTGAATGTTATTCAATCGGCCAAAGAAATCCACGTATATTGCAATTGATTAGAACGCATGAGAATTAAAACAATATGAGTGCGTGTAGCACTGCTCAAGCCATACGAAGACGTAGCGGAAATGTAGGTTGCGTGCGATTTAAATCGTGTTTGTAAATTTAACTGTTATTCAGGCGTCATTTCCTCGCCTGCATTTACAATTAACGGAATTTCATACGAGGGAAACTTCACAGAGGGGTAGTTGTTAACGCGTGGCTTGTGCGAGCGACATTTATTGGCTCGGTAAATGCGACGACCTTCGTAGAGGAGAAACGTTTTATTCGAGGGTATGTTTGGTCGCAGGATTGAACTGTACATATGTGTGTATTGCGAGACACCTAGATACGTCCTTGCAGCCAGCAAACTACGGAGTGTGTAGTGCGATGCGCAGCAAGCTACGCCGTTGACTGTTTGCTATTAACAACTACATACAGACCTACCTAACGACAATAACAACGTGGATAAGGCTTCGACTGTACTTAACGCAGTAACTCGAAACGTCCACGATCGGTTAGGATTTCTCCTGGAAGCTACCAAGCTTTAAATAATTTTTAACTGAAAGCGTAGACAATTCAATTAATTCAATTTCAATGTCAAAGCATTTTACTCTCAATTCTTCAGTAAATTGGTGGAAAACAGTATATATTTATGATTGATAAGGGCCCACAAAAGGCAAGCCTTGAGTGTGGGCAGAACAGACATAAAACCAGTACAATATGGCAGAACTTAAGTTATTACAGTGTTGAATTTGTACAGATTTATAATTGTCTTCTTTTTTTTTTTTCATTGGGCTTTTTAATAAAATCTGTTGTTGCTCTCATTGGGAGGTATTGTATTCACACGTGGGCATTACGTACGTACTGTTAGTTTAGCATCTTGTCCGTGAATTAAATTGCTCAGTAGGTAACGTAGTATTACGGACCCCAATGAATTGGCCCGCTGGTTTAATTACATTGTTAACGGAATTGTAGTTACTAATTAATGTGCTCATTAACAGTGTCAACTTGTAGTACGGCCATGTTGGTTCGGTGTATGGGTGTAACATGGGACGTCATGGTCTTAGCAAGGCTTGGGTAACACGGAGTTGCGGTTACCACCGTTCATTCACTTCTAGTATCAGGTAGGTTTGGCTTAATAGTCGTCGTACAACAACTTCGGTAATGCTTCCGTCATGGGTGGGTGAGCGGCAGCCAACCAGCGACCGTGGCTAATTCAAATACCTGCTCGGGTTGGCCGAGACCGTAAACACGTCGTTGATTGATGACGAAAGCATTACCCAAGTTGTTGTACTCGCTATGATCGCATCATGATTCGGCTCGTGTCATCCTTTCGTTCTTTTCACCTCCGCGGGATGAAAATACTCCAACGCCAAAAAATGAAAACCGTACTTAAATTACATTTTTTTTTTTATAAATGTGCGTGTTTTGTTACCTTTGTGAGGTGGTAGCGAGGTGAGTAATACGAAGCCGGGTCGTAACGCTTTGAACGTCCCATGTTTGTGAAGCGCAGTGGACAATCTTGGGGGGGGGGGGGGGGGGGATCTAGCCAAGTACCTTATTGTGTACTTGGGCCATGTGTGTGCTTTATGTAATAGCAGAAAGAAAGTATTACAGTGCATTTAGATGTAGTGTATTGCTATTTATTTAGCGGTCACGAACTAACGATAATGGGGGACATGTTTGCAATACGACGCTATCATGACAAGAAAATGTTTACTAATAATATAAAGAATCACATCATGACATGTTTATTGCGGTAACGCAAAGATATGAGATATGCTTTGCTGTAAAAGTTTGTAAATATTCGCATTTTGCTGTTGAGAGAAGCCGGCTGCACTTTAAGTGCATTGAACTGTCGATTAAAATGTTTGTTTTAATAGAAAATATACGTAGTACCTATATTGCATTTTATAAAGTGTTGTGAATATTATTGCATGATCTACATTCCAGTTGGTAAGGAAATATGTTACGTTGAAATGCGCGATCTGGAGATTCCCGCGACGCGAGTGTTTATTAATACGAAGTTGGCCTGCTATGGAAAGTTACACAAGTTATCTTGTAGTATTATGTATTTTAAAAGCATGGCTTAGTCTGTATACTAACTAATATTATGTATTACTACTGGACAAAAACAAGTGTTTCAAGATTCTTGAAAAGGTATTTTTTTATAAGTTTACATTTTTGTTTGTTTAGTGTGTGTGTTTGCCTTTTATAGAATTCTTTACAAAAGTGCGATGTTTATTTATAGAGCATCGTGTTGAGTGCCACGTACTATTGCTTAGCCCACGGAAAGAGACCGTGTATTATTATCTGTACACGAATGTGTTCGCCCAAAGTAGCTTGAATCGTGAACGATTTTACATTGGGGAATAACGTTAACAGAATGTTCGACAAGTAAGAAAGAGTTGTTTGACGTTTCAGTATGATTGACTGGTATGTTTTTATGTAACGATGTACTGGTTGGTGTTCAGAAACAAATTACAAAGATGCATTACGATGAAAGCTAGCTGCTAACTCGCTACGCTAGGCTTCTACGGTTTATCATTTTAAAAGCATGGCGTAGTCTGTATACTAACTAATATTATGTATTACTACTGGACAAAAAAAAGTGTTTCAAGATTCTTGAAAAGGTATTTTTTTATAAGTTTACATTTTTGTTTGTTTAGTGTGTGTGTTTGCCTTTTATAGAATTCTTTACAAAAGTGCGATGTTTATTTATAGAGCATCGTGTTGAGTGCCACGTACTATTGCTTAGCCCACGGAAAGAGACCGTGTATTATTATCTGTACACGAATGTGTTCGCCCAAAGTAGCTTGAATCGTGAACGATTTTACATTGGGGAATAACGTTAACAGAATGTTCGACAAGTAAGAAAGAGTTGTTTGACGTTTCAGTATGATTGACTGGTATGTTTTTATGTAACGATGTACTGGTTGGTGTTCAGAAACAAATTACAAAGATGCATTACGATGAAAGCTAGCTGCTAACTCGCTACGCTAGGCTTCTACGGTTTATCATTTTAAAAGCATGGCGTAGTCTGTATACTAACTAAAGTTATGTATTACTACTGGACAAAAAAAAGTGTTTCAAGATTCTTGAAAAGGTATTTTTTTATAAGTTTACATTTTTGTTTGTTTAGTGTGTGTGTTTGCCTTTTATAGAATTCTTTACAAAAGTGCGATGTTTATTTATAGAGCATCGTGTTGAGTGCCACGTACTATTGCTTAGCCCACGGAAAGAGACCGTGTATTATTATCTGTACACGAATGTGTTCGCCCAAAGTAGCTTGAATCGTGAACGATTTTACATTGGGGAATAACGTTTACAGAATGTTCGACAAGTAAGAAAGAGTTGTTTGACGTTTCAGTATGATTGACTGGTATGTTTTTATGTAACGATGTACTGGTTGGTGTTCAGAAACAAATTACAAAGATGCATTACGATGAAAGCTAGCTGCTAACTCGCTACGCTAGGCTTCTACGGTTTATCCTACAGTTGTCCTAGTCTCGTGCTGGTGACATGGCCGAGCTCAATAGTATCGGCTTCCATTTCACGTTCTTCGTCCGTCGCCATTGTCCGCAGTAGTGGATCAACTTGGCAACAGTGTATTTCACGTTCTTCGTCCGTCGCCATTGTCCGCAGTAGTGGATCAACTTGGCAACAGTGTATTTCACGTTCTTCGTCCGTCGCCATTGTCCGCAGTAGTGGATCAACTTGGCAACAGTGTATTTCACGTTCTTCGTCCGTCGCCATTGTCCGCAGTAGTGGATCAACTTGGCAACAGTGTATTTCCGTAATGTTGTACTCTCACTCTCCTGGGTACCCAAATCTTAACCCATCCAGACACTTTCACGAGTTCTGCTCGTGGTAGACTTTAGAGGGGTGTACAAAATATGATGGGCCATTCAGGTTAACATGTTTTTAGTGACACAAGTTATTTTGGAAGTTAAGAAAAAATGCAAGTCTCTTAATTATTATTATTATTTTTTTTTTTTACATTTAAGATTCAAAATCCGGAAGAAATCAATCCCCCTGAAGAAATCAAGTCCCTGTTACTTCATAAATTATTTACACCTAGAATTTTGAAAGTAGGCTTATACAATGAAAAATAAATTACAAAAAAATGTGATACAAATATTCTTTCAAGATAAAATTTGAAAAATGAATAGAATTTTAGAAATTTGGGACTTATATCATTTCTTTTTCGATTTTGAAAGAAAAAAGTTTTTTTTCAATTTTGATAATTTTTTTTCTTCAAAAAATTGCGTATTTGAATATAGTTGCAGTTTGTTTTTAATTTTCTAAAAGGAAAAAATGGTGTCGGAATCAGTTAAAAAAAACATTTGGCCACTGTCGCAGCCTTTACCGGTACCCCACACTTTCTCGCCTCATCATCTTGCAGACCTCATTCCAGGTACCCAGATGTTACCCTCATTCATAGCCCACGTCCCTGTTGTAAACGCTTTGTGCCGTTGTACTTCCGGTCTGAATGTTTGCGCTGTTTTAACTGTCGAAACATCCGACACGTCATTCAAACAAGGCAACCTGTTGACTCTCCCAACACAACACAACTGCTGTAATAACGGTAACTAGTAACTTCACCAAAGTGACTCGGTTCGCAATAGAAGTGAATGTTGTTTGTAGTTTACACGATGGAAATTGTTACGATAATTGACAAGCGGAGATGTATTTACTGGAACCCGAGCATAGTATAATTTGTAATTAAATCTGTGATAAGCTGAGAAAAGCATTCAAGTGGCAAATAACTGAGCGTTATCTAAAAATTGTGTTAATGTTTAGTATTACATATGTTTAGATTAAAATGTTTGACACATTTTTGTAATTGTAAATATATCTTGACACTTTTTGTATAACTTTATTAAACCATAAATATTTACAAAATGGATATGTTAGTGTTTTTTTAGAAACATAATTATTTTGTTGCCTTAATTGTTCAAAACTTGTTTGACTGTTAATGTTAATAATAAGTGTGCCTTGCAAGAAATGTGCTTAAACGATTCGTCCATTTTTTAAAGCGGACAAAATGTTCACACCAAACTTATTGCTTTACGCTTTTTACCTGCATTGTGCTAATTTTGATCAAAATATTGTGGCAAATGTACATACATGATTACTTATTTACATGTCAATAAATTACATGAAAATGATCGTGGTTGTGTTTCGTTTGTTTTACCGGCAATTTACCGTTTCTTCTCCCCGCCCACCCATCTTGCGTATACTCTCCGATTCTACGGGGTCGCAATTTACCATTTCCAACAAATACCTAGTTTTGTATGATGTATCTCTATTTCCTTTCGTTCTGGTACAAATACTTACTTTTTACTGACAATAAGCGGCCCGAGATGTTCGCCAGGTGTGTAGTTAGTATAGTTACACTTAATAATTATTATTTATATTATTTACGTATTTTTTTTGTTTATTTCAGGACATACAAAGCAAAAATACCTACTACCTTACATGGTTTGTATAAGCCCCCAGCAAAACTCGTCAAGGGTAGATCTTCTTGAAAATTAACACAAGGTGTTCCTGTAGTACTGAGTTTTTATGAAACCAAATTGTGCATATTTTTAATTAGAAAGACTTAAAGTTAAATATAATAAGATGTTGGTGATTGCATAGTTGCAGGAAACAATTCGGCTGAATCTAACATTGTGAACACACCTACTAAGTCTACATAGGTAACTAGGCATACATACAGTCGGGCCCACTTTTAAAGAACTCACTTTTAACCAAATTTTGGATTTAACAAAGTAATTTTGATTCATCGTAAACAAAAAAACACGTAAATTGGTTCTGTTTTAACAAAGTTTTTTTTAACAAACTAAAAATCAGCTCCCTTCAAGTTCGTTATAAGTGGGCTGGACTGTATTCCACAAGGCATCATAATATATAATTATGTTTGTTTGTATAATTATGTATAGGCCTAACTATGTTTGCCCTCAGAAACAATGGTTCAGGTTTGGTTTACTGTAAGGTGAATAGGCTAACTTCTCAGTATGTACCTATTTCATCCTTCACAGTAGGGGTATTTCCTTTAGGTTCAATTTCACTTTTTTTGAAAATGTTCTTTAAAAAAATATCACGTGCTTTCCCAAGTGCATTTTGATATCTCATACTGCACTCAACTTCCTTCTTAGTTCTTTCACTTTTTGAAAATGTTCTTTTAAAAAAAGTGCCATTTATAAAAAAAAAAACGGAGAATTCAAGCCATGAAGTGAAAGTATATTTTCGATTAATTCTAGTTAAAGGGAAAGGTAAAGCATGGCAAAAATAACTACTGGAAATATCAAGAAGTATGGAAATAGACGAACAGCTACTGCACAGTTTAGACTTCAAACAGGACACGATTTGCTTGGAAAGCACCTACATCGAATAATTAGGAATCACCAACAGCAGTATGTGCAGTCTATGTGGGAGGGAGGAACAGAACAGAGAGCATCTGATGAGATGTCCAAGTCTTAAAGATGAAGTAGATGCCCTTCCACCTGGCATGAGCTATGACTATGAGGAAAAGGAAGCCTGTCTCTACTGGAAAACTAGAAAATGCATGATGGCCAGTAATCCAAAAATGCGGGCATAGGAAAAGAAGGAGAAGAAGTTACAACTGGGATAATGGTTATAATATACAATTGTGTAATTTAAGAATGTACATGAAAGTATAATGTAATGGAACATAATGTAATATATATATATATGCATATATGACCTTTTCAATGGTCAACTTATATTTATGAACAATAACTATAATAAATAAGTAAAATATAATGGTTTGTAATAAGTTACACGATGAGAGTACATAGACGGTTGCCAGCTCACAGAGGATAAAACACGAGCTCGGCCTGTCGAATGACAAACAGCAGATTGAGCTGCGAGTCTAGTCCGACGTTCTCGATACGTAGAAGTCTGGCAACGCTGCGTCCCGGCTCGCGAACGATCACGGCCGTCCCGGACACCCTGGTTACCTGGCCCTCCGGTGCTCGGCTCTGATTGGTCGACGCCAGCGTCAGGTGACAGGTCACGTCCACGTGGATGTGTTTCACGATCGTGGTTCCGTTCGGGCCCTTCGTCTGCGGACACACAATCATTTTAGGTGGCTCGTTGGTCCAGTGGTCAGCATCCCTGCTTCCAATGCAGAAGGTCCCGGGTTCAAATTCCGGTTCAGGCAGAAGTTTTTTAACTTCTACTAGGAAAACGCTCTGTTTGACGCGTTGATAAGCGAGCGCGTCCATATCTACGAACGTTCTGGCGAAAAGATCTCAAAGCTAATAAAAACAACAATTAACAACAATTCAAGAATACACATTGCAAATTTTTTTCTAATTTCCATAGCTATTATAATTCCTGACATTGTTGGATGCAGTGCAATGTGCGTTGCTAAGAATTTTCGTTGTAATGTTTTCGCCGCGGTCCGCCACTGTTACTAACAGTTTTTCACAGCAATAGAAATGTAATTTCTGCCTCTAATACGTATCAGATTGCGTTTGCATTAGTATATTCGTGACCGAACAAAAATTTACTTTAAGATAGCCACCTCACATTTTGCTGTTACTGTGTTTCAGAAATATATTTTCGAGTAACTTTTGTGTAAATTTGCCAATATTGATCAGATCGCTATAAAATTAACATATTCGTAATTGGAAAAAGCTTAAACAAAATATGGCTATCTCACATTTTGCAGCCATTTTGTTTCAGAAAAAATTTTGCAGTAACTATGGTGTAACTTTGTAACTTTTCAAACGTGTTTGCCTGAAAACTATACACCTTCAATCCACATCGAGGCTTGTGGATGGTCCAAATTTCAAGTTGATCGGACTTTCCGTTCGACCGCTATCCACAGACATAAATACAAAAAAACAAAAAACAGAACGAAGTGCCATATAAGAGTCAAGTGGAGACGCTCGCTTCGCTCGCGTAATTAAGGATTCAGTTCCATTACTTCTTGTCTTAGGAATAAGTAAACGGTGACTTTGGAGCCGTCCTAGCAACGAAGCAATCAATAAATTCGAAGTTGTTCTGAATCTGCCTTGTTGATTCTGACATTTGTCCGCGGGTGTTCGCACTGTCCAATCGCTGATTCGTATGTTTCGTATTTGAAATATCGGTCTTTGATTGGTTATCGCTCACTCGTCGATGGTGTTCGGAGCCTACAGGGTTGGTTTAGTCGCTATAAATTTAAGTCTCCCACTGAAAATCAGTTTCATTACTGAGGTGTGTAGACTCTACATGTGAGTTTATTTATTTATTTTATTTTATAAGAGAGTTTAAATATCTCTTCTTCTTCTCAAATGCCCACATTTGGCTATTATGCCATCATGCTGGATCTGGTCAACCAGTAGAGACACGCTTCTTTCTCCACCCTCTTCATGCCGCTCGGCATTGCGTCACGTTCCCCTGCCAGTTTTGGACATACAAACAGGTGGCTCCTATCCTGCTCCCCATTTCCACACAGCTTGCAGGTACTCGTCTCAAACACCCCTATTGGGTGGAGATGCTTCCCTAGAAGATCGTGCTGCGTTAATCTAACAAGTGGCTCCAACAACAAGATGAAGGGAAAATCCAAAATTATATATTTTTATCTGTTTTCATGGGCGTCGCCAGGATATTTTCCAAGGGGGGGCAAGACAAAACGACAATGTCCATTCGGGTGCAGCCCTTCTACGGTGGTCTGGGGATGTAAACCTCCCACTTGGCACTGCCACAGGTAAATATTTGGATTTTGTATGTGATCTGATTATAGCCAAATAAAGAGATTATTAGGTAGGTATTAAATAAATACTATAAATTCGTATTTATAGAGTCTACCCACCAAGTAACAAGACTGATTTTTAGTGGGGGACTTTAATTTATAGCAACTAAACCAACCCTGTAGGCTCCGAACACCATCAATGAGTGAGCGATAGCCGATAACCAATCAAAGATCGATATTTCAAATACGAAACATACGAATCAGTGATTGGACAGTGCGAACATTTGCAGACAAGTGTCATAATCAACAAGGCCGATTCAGAACAACTTTGAATTTATTGAGTGCTTCGTTGCTAGGACGGCTCCAAAGTGACCGCTTACCTATTCCTAAGACAAGAAGTAATGGAACTGAATCCTTAATAGAAGTAAAAAACTTCTGCCTGAAGTGGGATTTGAACCCGGGACTTTCTGCATTGGAAGCAGGGATGCTAACCACTTGACCAACGGGCAACCTATATAACCATACAAACCTTTGAAATAATTTAGAATTTTTTAACAATAGATCATATTTTTGTTATATATAACTGCAATGATAATAACATAATAAAACATGATAAAATGTTGTATTGTATATGATCTGGTTAAAGCTAAATAAAGACCTTTGATTCCGTTGCTCACCACTTCCTGCGCCTCCTCGCTCTGAGCGTTGTCTGCTCGGAACACGGACGCCTCCCCCAGTCTGAGCCCGTCTGACGTCACCGAGAACCTCATGCCCGCGAGCACTGCCCGGGGCTCGAACCCAAGACCCTCGGGGTGAGTGTCGCTCCACAGGTAGTTGTCTGGGGTGTTGAGCTGCCGCACGTCGGGGGAGAACGTCAGACGCTTGCCTGCAACACCAGACATGGGCTCTAGTTCAGCTGGTTTAGTTGTCAGGGGTGTTGAGCTGCCGCACGTCGGGGGAGAACGTCAGACGCTTGCCTGCAACACCAGACATGGCTTTAGTTCAGCTGGTTTAGTTGTCTGGGGTGTTGAGCTGCCGCACGTCGGGGGAGAACGTCAGACGCTTGCCTGCAACACCAGACATGGCTCTAGTTCAGCTGGTTTAGTTGTCTGGGGTGTTGAGCTGCCGCACGTCGGGGGCGAACGTCAGACGCTTGCCTGCAACACCAGACATGGCTTTAGTTCAGCTGGTTTAGTTGTCTGGGGTGTTGAGCTGCCGCACGTCGGGGGCGAACGTCAGACGCTTGCCTGCAACACCAGACATGGCTTTAGTTCAGCTGGTTTAGTTGTCTGGGGTGTTGAGCTGCCGCACGTCGGGGGAGAACGTCAGACGCTTGCCTGCAACACCAGACATGGCTCTAGTTCAGCTGGTTTAGTTGTCTGGGGTGTTGAGCTGCCGCACGTCGGGGGAGAACGTCAGACCCTTGCCTGCAACACCAGACATGGGCTCTAGTTCAGCTGGTTTAGTTGTCTGGGGTGTTGAGCTGCCGCACGTCGGGGGAGAACGTCAGACGCTTGCCTGCAACACCAGACATGGGCTCTAGTTCAGCTGGTTTAGTTGTCTGGGGTGTTGAGCTGCCGCACGTCGGGGGAGAACGTCAGACGCTTGCCTGCAACACCAGACATGGGCTCTAGTTCAGCTGGTTTAGTTGTCTGGGGTGTTGAGCTGCCGCACGTCGGGGGAGAACGTCAGACGCTTGCCTGCAACACCAGACATGGGCTCTAGTTCAGCTGGTTTAGTTGTCTGGGGTGTTGAGCTGCCGCACGTCGGGGGAGAACGTCAGACGCTTGCCTGCAACACCAGACATGAGCTCTAGTTCAGCTGGTTTAGTTGTCAGGGGTGTTGAGCTGCCGCACGTCGGGGGAGAACGTCAGACGCTTGCCTGCAACACCAGACATGGCTCTAGTTCAGCTGGTTTAGTTGTCTGGGGTGTTGAGCTGCCGCACGTCGGGGGAGAACGTCAGACGCTTGCCTGCAACACCAGACATGGCTCTAGTTCAGCTGGTTTAGTTGTCTGGGGTGTTGAGCTGCTACACGTCGGGGGCGAACGTCAGACGCTTGCCTGCAACACCAGACATGGGCTCTAGTTCAGCTGGTTTAGTTGTCTGGGGTGTTGAGCTGCCGCACGTCGGGGGAGAACGTCAGACGCTTGCCTGCAACACCAGACATGGGCTCTAGTTCAGCTGGTTTAGTTGTCTGGGGTGTTGAGATGCCGCACGTCGGGGGAGAACGTCAGACGCTTGCCTGCAACACCAGACATGGGCTCTAGTTCAGCTGGTTTAGTTGTCTGGGGTGTTGAGCTGCCGCACGTCGGGGGAGAACGTCAGACGCTTGCCTGCAACACCAGACATGGGATCTAGTTCAGCTGGTTTAGTTGTCTGGGGTGTTGAGCTGCCGCACGTCGGGGGAGAACGTCAGACGCTTGCCTGCAACACTAGACATAGGCTCTAGTTCGGCTGGTTTAGTTGTCTGGGGTGTTGAGCTGCCGCACGTCGGGGGCGAACGTCAGACGCTTGCCTGCAACACTAGACATAGGCTCTAGTTCGGCTGGTTTAGTTGTCTGGGGTGTTGAGCTGCCGCACGTCAGGGGAGAACGTCAGACGCTTGCCTGCAACACTAGACATAGGCTCTAGTGCAGCTGGTTTAGTTGTCTGGGGTGTTCACCTGCCGCTCGTCGGGGGAGAACGTCAGACGCTTGCCTGCAACACTAGACATGGGCTCTAGTTCAGCTGGTTTAGTTGTCTGGGGTGTTGAGCTGCCGCACGTCAGGGGAGAACGTCAGACGCTTGTCTGCAACACCAGACATGGGCTCTAGTTCAGCTGGTTTAGTTGTCTGGGGTGTTCACCTGCCGCACGTCGGGGGAGAACGTCAGACGCTTGCCTGCAACACCAGACATGGGCTCTAGTTCAGCTGGTTGAGTTGTCTGGGGTGTTGAGCTGCCGCACGTCGGGGGAGAACGTCAGACGCTTGCCTGCAACACCAGACATGGGCTCTAGTTCAGCTGGTTTAGTTGTCTGGGGTGTTGAGCTGCCGCACGTCGGGGGAGAACGTCAGACGCTTGCCTGCAACACCAGACATGGGCTCTAGTTCAGCTGGTTTAGTTGTCTGGGGTGTTGAGCTGCCGCACGTCGGGGGAGAACGTCAGACGCTTGCCTGCAACACCAGACATGGGCTCTAGTTCAGCTGGTTTAGTTGTCTGGGGTGTTGAGCTGCCGCACGTCGGGGGAGAACGTCAGACGCTTGCCTGCAACACCAGACATGGGCTCTAGTTCAGCTGGTTTAGTTGTCTGGGCTGTTGAGCTGCCGCACGTCGGGGGAGAACGTCAGACGCTTGCCTGCAACACCAGACATGGGCTCTAGTTCAGCTGGTTGTCTGTCGTTTATTTGCATGGTCATTCATTCATTTTTTATTCATTCATTTGTCCATTTTTTATTTATCCATTTATTAATTATATGTATTTAACTATTTTTTATGTATATAATTACTTGTTATATTATAGATTTAGTATATCGTCTCGTTCGAGACAGAGCGGAACGAGTTGAGGAAGTTAGGGAGAGAGGACACTGGGAAGAAGGGAGGAGTGAAGACGGGGAAGTAAGGGAGGAGAGGAAACGGGAAAGTCGGTAGGAGAGGACACTGGGAAGAAGGGAGGAGAGGACACTGGGACGAAGGGAGGAGAGAAAACGATGAAGTTGGGAGGAGAGGGGACTAGGGAGACAGAGCGGAACGAGACGGGGAAGTTAGGGAGAAGAGGACACTGGGAAGAAGGGAGGAGAGGAGAGAGGGAAGTAAGGGAGGTGAGGAAACGGGGAAGTAGGGAGGAGAGGACACTGGGAAGAAGGGACGAGAGGAGAGAGGGAAATAAGGGAGGAAAGGAAACGGGGAAGAAGGGAGGAGAGGGTACTGGGAAGAAGGGAGGAGAGAAAACGATGAAGTTGGGAGGAGAGGGGACTAGGGAGACAGAGCGGAACGAGACGAGGAAGTTACGGAGGAGAGGACACTGGGAAGAAAGGAGGTGAGGTGACGATGAAGTGAGGGAGGAGAGGAAAGTGGGAAGTAAGGGAGGAGAGGACACTGGGAAGAAAGGAGGTGAGGTGACGATGAAGTGAGGGAGGAGAGGAAAGTGGGTAGTAAGGGAGGAGAGGACACTGGGAAGAAGGGAGGTGGGGTGACGGGGAAGTAAGGGAAGAGAGAAAAGTGGGATGTTAAGGACGAGAGGAGACGGGGAAGTAGGGAGGAGCGGAGACGGGGAAGTAAGGGAGGAGAGGACACTGGGAAGAAGGGAGGAGAAGAAACTGGGATGACATTGTGGGAGTCAGGGGGGGCAGTTATGAAAGAGATGGGTCAGGAAAGTTAGGGAGAAGACAGTGGAAGTTAGGGACTTGAGGGTAATTGGGAAGTTAGGACGAGCGTGGGCAAGAGGAGATTAAACGGGAAAATTAAGGAGGAGAAGGAACTGGGAAGGTGAGGAATCTGGGAAGTAAGGTAAAAGAGGAGCCTAGTTAGAGGGGGGGGGGGGAGGCTGGGAAGATAGAGGCTGTAGGAGGAGACTGGGAAGACAAGGGTGGGGAGAGAGGGGACTCGAAAGATGGGGAGGAGAGGAAACTGGGAAGGTGAGGAATCTGGGAAGTTAGGTAGAAGAGGAGCCTAGTTAGAGGGAGGGGGGAGGTTGGGAAGATAGAGGCGGTAGGAGGAGACTGGGAAGACAAGGGCGAGGAGAGAGGGGACTCGAAAGATGGGGAGGAGAGGAAACTGGGAAGAGGGGGGGGGGGGGTGGAGACTGGGTGGTTATTGAGGAGAAGGGACTGAGAAGTTAGAGAGGAGAGGAAACTGGAAAGTTGCTTAGGAGAGGGGACTGGGATTTAAGAGAGGAGAGAAGATAGGGAAGACGGGGGTGGAAGGGGAGGAGACTGGGACGTTAGGGAAGAAAAAAGACTAGAAAGTAATGGTGGAGAGGAGACGGAGGAAGTTAAGGTGGAGAGGAGTGTAGACTGGGAAGTTAGGTAGGAAAGGAGACATGGAAGATGGGGTTGGAGGAGACAAGGGAAGTAAGGGCGGTGAATTGGGACTAGGAAGTTACGGAGGAGACGGGGTTGGGAGGAGACTAAGAAGACTAGGGCGGGTGGAGAGGGGAGGAGAGGAGACAGTGAAGTATGGACGTAGGTTAGACTAGGAAGGCGGGGCTTAGAAGAGACGGGGAAGTTAGGAAAGAGAGGGGACTTGGAAGATGGGGCAGTAGGAGCAAGGAAATTTAGGGAGGAGAAGGGACTGAGAAAATGGAGTGGGAGGAGACTTGGAAAATGTGTCGAGAGTAGATTGGGAAGATGAGGGCGGGAGGAAACTTGGAAATAGAGAAGAGGGGACAGGGAAGATGGGGAGAAGAGCTTTGCAACTTACAAGGAAAGAAGACAGGGAAGTTGAGGAAGGGAAGAGACAGGGAAGACGGGGGCAAAAAGAGACAGAGAATTTAGGGAAGTGAAGTGAGGAGACGGAAATATTTACGGGGTTGAGCAATGGACGATAGGGAGGAGAGAGGACTGGGAAGATGGGAAGATTGGGGATGGAAGAGCGGGGACGGGGAAGATGAGGGCAGGTGGATACTAGGAAATTAGGGCGGAGGGGAGACTTAAGAATATAGGGATGAAGGGAAACTGGGAAGAGGGTTGGAGGGAGACTAGATAGAGAGGGATTAGGGAGATAAGACATGCTCAGTGATTGGGAGAACAGTTGGCAAATACGTTTGGGACAGTAGACAGGCAGGGATTATCATGCAGTTTGCAGCGATGGAATAGACAGTGGGCAGAGACGTGTAGAAGAGTGAAAAACAGAAGAATGTGAAAGAGAGCATTGGAGGAGTTTGAAAATTGTTGTAGCGAAGCCTACCTAGCCAGAGACAAGAAACGGAAATTATGTTTGCTGCTATAACTAGAGATGCAAGTTTTTCGCAATGCACGATAAAACGAAAAGTGTAACAAAACACTCTAGAGTGCTGGTTTCAACATTTCTTTACGTTATGCGTCACTGGGATTCAGATTCAAATCGCGAAATAACACCATAAAATACTTATAAAACGAATTATGAGTTTGTTCGCGATATAACACCATAGTCCATAATTGCCACTTTCTAGCAAAATAACACCATTATTAAAAGCAATTCGTAATTTTGTATTCCCTTCTGTTCAAATCTTCACAAGAATTACGAAATAAAAAGCCCGCATCATCACCACTTACTTCTCTGCAGTCTAATCTAATCTTTGACGCCCATCACTATGTATATACATTTAGGGCCATACGGCATACACATATTATAATAGTTTAGAAAAGGTAACCTTTTTTAGTTTTATCAATGATTTTATGTAAAAACACGATTTTTGATTAAAAAAACAATAACACCGCAAAACACCATAATTCTCAGTTTTTAAAACGAAAAGTGAAGAAAAATAAAACCATTTTCTTGCATCTCTAGCTATAACACTTGATACGACATCATGTCTATTGACTATGGTATGCAACTGTAACTACTGTATATACTTTCTAAAATAGTTTGCTAACTATTACTATTAAGTCCCCTCACCACCCAATCGTTCCCAAGTGGCCGGATCAATCTTAGTCATTTAGGGTCAATCGGGGTAAGTGTGGCACCCGGCCATAACTTTTTTGTTTATAGAGTAAAAAAAAAAAAAAAAAAAAAAACACATATTGATCAGTGATAAATGGAGGTTGTCATCTTCAATTCATACTCATCTACTATCTCTTCTCCAAGAGTTATAGGCATATTGATCAGCTTATGTTTTTCATTTGTCCAACTCGATTCGTCCGACTTGTCTAATGTTTTGTGCCAACACTATGATTGTATCAGTAATATTTAGTTATTGTTGATGTTGGTTACAGTAAGGTTAAAGGTATCTAAATTGATAAAAAAAAAAATTTAAAAAATTAGCAGTGCAGCTTTTATTCATGGTGCCACACTTGCCCCACATAATTTTATTCCTGGGGTAAGTGTGGCATCAATTTTTTTGCATTACAGTAATGCTTAACATTTAGAAGGCTGTAGCTATGAGTTGCACTTTTTGGTGTCAGTGGCCATGGGTTTGAAAAATCGTGTTTAAGGCCGCGACCGTCGTCCCCCATCCCCGTCAGCCCTCGTGTGCGTTCGTGTGACTTAGAGCCAGCGCCAAATTGCGCCTCGCTCGTTGGCGCTTGGCACGCGCCCGGTGACCAGTGCGCGAACTAACCGACCGTCCAGCGGTCTTGTCAGTTGCTTCATATTTTCACAACTCCCAGTTGCTTTCGCCCTATTAGCCGCTTCTAAAGACATTCGCAATTTTGGTTGGATTATTGGCACTTCAAGTCAGGCACCAACGCGTTCAAGGGGGTGCGCCCTAGATCGCACGCAAACCCCCCACCTAGATGCTTTGTTGTTGTTGTTGACCAATAACCCAAACAGCACTTTTTCAAATTTTATTTGAGGAGTGTTAAACGGTAAGAAAATGCAACTGTAGTTAAAGTGATCTTATTCTTACATATTGGCCAAATCATGAAGTATTAGTAGTAGTATTCATCGACCGTGTTCCAGTAATAACGCTATAAAATGCAAAGTAAAATCAAAAAAAATCTGAAAAAAATTCATAAGCATAACAAGAGTATTCCTTACCCTGCCACACTTTCTCCTAGCTTCAATATCCATTATTTCTATGTAAAACATGAGGGTGCCACACTTCCCTCCGGTGCTGCCACACTTACCCCATAAAAGGACATGTCAAACTCTAGGTCTGGCAAGACGTTCTGCCCGTCTTCTTCCTCTATATCTCACATGTAACACCCTGGGTGTGTGCACGTACCTGCTGCTGGCTTTATTACAGAAGGACATGTCAAACTCTAGGTCTGGCAAGAAGTTCTGCCCGTCTTCTTTCTCTATATCGCACATGTAACACCCTGGGTGTGTGCACGTACCTGCTGCTGGCTTTATTACAGAAGGACATGTCAAACTCTAGGTCTGGCAAGACGTTCTGCCCGTCTTCTTTCTCTATATCGCACATGTAACACCCTGGGAGTGTGCACGTACCTGCTGCTGGCTTTATTACAGAAGGACATGTCAAACTCTAGGTCTGGCAAGAAGTTCTGCCTGTCTTCTTCCTCTATATTGCACATGTAACACCCTGGGTGTGTGCACGTACCTGCTGCTGGCTTTATTACAGAAGGACATGTCAAACTCTAGGTCTGGCAAGACGTTCTGCCCGTCTTCTTTCTCTATATCGCACATGTAACACCCTGGGTGTGTGCACGTACCTGCTGCTGGCTTTATTACAGAAGGACATGTCAAACTCTAGGTCTGGCAAGACGTTCTGCCCGTCTTCTTTCTCTATATCGCACATGTAACACCCTGGGAGTGTGCACGTACCTGCTGCTGGCTTTATTACAGAAGGACATGTCAAACTCTAGGTCTGGCAAGACGTTCTGCCCGTCTTCTTCCTCTATATTGCACATGTTACACCCTGGGAGTGTGCACGTACCTGCTGCTGGCTTTATTACAGAAGGACATGTCAAACTCTAGGTCTGGCAAGACGTTCTGCCCGTCTTCTTCCTCTATATTGCACATGTTACACCCTGGGAGTGTGCACGTACCTGCTGCTGGCTTTATTACAGAAGGACATGTCAAACTCTAGGTCTGGCAAGACGTTCTGCCCGTCTTCTTCCTCTATATTGCACATGTTACACCCTGGGTGTGTGCACGTACCTGCTGCTGGCTTTATTACAGAAGGACATGTCAAACTCTAGGTCTGGCAAGACGTTCTGCCCGTCTTCTTTCTCTATATCGCACATGTGACACCCTGGGAGTGTGCACGTACCTGCTGCTGGCTTTATTACAGAAGGACATGTCAAACTCTAGGTCTGGCAAGACGTTCTGCCCGTCTTCTTCCTCTATATTGCACATGTTACACCCTGGGTGTGTGCACGTACCTGCTGCTGGCTTTATTACAGAAGGACATGTCAAACTATAGGTCTGGCAAGAAGTTCTGTCCGTCTCCTTGTCTATATCTCACATGTACCACCCTGGGTGTGTGCACGTACCTGCTGCTGGCTTTATGACACCAAGACATGTCATAATTAAAGTCTGGCAAGAAGTTCTGTCCGTGTTCTTCCTCTATATTGTACATGTAACACCCTAGGTGTGTGCACATACCTGCTGCTGGCTTTATTACAGAAGAACATGTCAAACTCTAGGTCTGGCAAGAAGTTCTGCCCGTTCTCTTCCTCTATATTGCACATGTAACACCCTGGGTGTGTGCACGTACCTGCTGCTGGCTTTATTACAGAAGAACATGTCAAACTCTAGGTCTGGCAAGAAGTTCTGCCCGTATTCTTCCTCTATATCGCACATGTAACACCCTGGGTGTGTGCACGTACCTGCTGCTGGCTTTATTACACCAGGACATGTCATTGTTTAAATCTGGCAAGAAGTTTTGACCTTATTCTCCCTCCATATCATACGCGCTGTGGCGTGGGCTTGGGGGATGGGTAGTCATGCTTCCGTTGTCCCCCTCTGGATCCTGGACAACGTCTTTGTCAAACAGGCCGACCTCCATGGGCACGTTGACCTGCTCGGAGGACATGCTTGAGAGGGTTGTGAGCGGGAACTCCTGTAACTTGTTCGGTCATGTTTAGCGGTTTGCTCTCGTTTGGTTGCTGGTCCTATATTACCCTCCAAGGTTTCTTTAATACATTTACATGCAATCGGTAGGCTTATTTTGCTGTCTGTTACTTTGTTATGTTTTTGTTTTAATTATTTGTGTTTAGGGAGAAGCTTTTAATAAAAAATTATGTTTGTTAATATTTAATGTTTTTTTTTTAGCTGAGCGAGTGACCGTAAATTTTCCACCACTAAAATTAGAATAGGCCTATTTAGATTTTTGATTTAATACTGGACTGGGTACCAATTTATTAATTTGTTAATTTAATTTAAGTTTTTTTTTTATAAATCATGTAGTTTTGTATAATTAAATAGTGGACTGAACAAAAGTCGGTACCTCGTCACGGGAGCCGGAGGGTAGGGGCGGCTGCGGCGGCTCCCAGCTGACCTCCGAATCATCACTCTCGCAAGGATCACTCCACTCTCGCTCTACCGGGATAGTACCGGAACTGGCTTGAGACAACGGTATATAGGCCCTGCAAGGAAGGTGGAGACAGAGATAATCCCAACATCTGAAACACTCACAAGGCTTTGGAACGGGACAACGGCTTGCTGCCCCCCCTCCCCCAAGGAAGGTGGAGACAGAGATAGTCCCAACATCTGAAACACTCACAAGGCTGTGAAACGGGACAACGGCTTGCTGCCCCCCCTCCCCCAAGGAAGGTGGAGACAGAGATAGTCCCAACATCTGAAACATTCAGAAGGCTGTGGAACGAGACAACGGCTTGCTGCCCCCCCTCCCCCAAGGAAGGTGGAGACAGAGATAGTCCCAACATATAAAACATTCAGAAGGCTGTGGAACCAACCCACTAAACTATGTCAATGTTATCTTACAAGTATGAAGCCAATGCCAAGTATACCAAGATGGCCGGTTCGAAACTAGGTCATATATTGATAGTTGTGGAATGATGGCACTTACCTCTTTTCATCGTGACACCACTTGCAACATAAGTGAATGCAGTAGAGGATGGCCAGCAGTAGAACCAACACCACAACAATCATAATGGCTATGCCGATCATATCTATATTTTTATCTAAAACAAACGAAACTAAAGTTAAATGACTATAACTTCTTGTAATGATTGGTGTTGTTCAACTAAACTGTTAACTATAAGGGTTAACAATGATTGTGTAGGACTATAGGCTTACGGTTGCCCGTTTCATTTTAAGTACGCCTATGGTTGTCCCGTTTCAGTATGGGCATATTGTACGGTTGCCCGTTTTAGTATAAGGCTAATTTAGTTAAATATGCCAGCCATTTTGAACCTACCTTTGAACACTCTTTTTAAACATGAAAATGTAATTTCAAACATGTTTACACTTGACTGCCTGGAGCTTATTTTTATTACTGAATACTAATATTACACGAGTTATACATGTCCTTCATAGACCATAGCATAATATGTTACTTTATAGACTACTGAACTATTCTGTCTAAACGTAAACCCGATCTTTAGACAAGAGAGTGGAAAATTGTTAAAACGGCTCTATTTGACAAATGGGAAAGAAGTGTCTGGTTTTGTAGTTCTACCATATCCCGCTAGGTGAACAAATAAGAAGACGCTTTAGGGATAGCGTCTATTACAGTATTTACAGTAACAAATACTGCAATAGACGCTTAAGCGATAGCGTCTATTACAGTATTTACAGTAACAAATACTGTAATAGACGCTTAAGCGATAGCGTCTATTACAGTATTTACAGTAACAAATACTGTTATAGACGCTTAAGCGATAGCGTCTATTACAGTATTTACAGTAACAAATACTGTAATAGACGCTTAAGCGATAGCGTCTATTACAGTATTTACAGTAACAAATACTGTTATAGACGCTTAAGCGATAGCGTCAATTACAGTATTTACAGTAACAAATACTGTTATAGACGCTCAAGCGATAGCGTCTATTACAGTATTTACAGTAACAAATACTGTAATAGACGCTTAAGCGATAGCGTCTATTACAGTATTTACAGTAACAAATACTGTAATAGACGCTTAAGCGATAGCGTCTATTACAGTATTTACAGTAACAAAAACTGTAATAGACGCCAAAGCGACCGCGTCTATTACAGTATTTACAGTAACAAATACTGTAATAGACGCTTAAGCGATAGCGTCTATTACAGTATTTACAGTAACAAATACTGTTATAGACGCTTAAGCGATAGCGTCTATTACAGTATTTACAGTAACAAATACTGTAGTAGACGCTTAAGCGATAGCGTCTATTACAGTATTTACAGTAACAAATACTGTTATAGACGCTTAAGCGATAGCGTCTTTTACAGTATTTACAGTAACAAATACTGTTATAGACGCTTAAGCGATAGCGTCTATTACAGTATTTACAGTAACAAATACTGTAATAGACGCTTAAGCGATAGCGTCTTTTACAGTATTTACAGTAACAAATACTGTAATAGACGCTTAAGCGATAGCGTCTATTACAGTATTTACAGTAACAAATACTGTAATAGACGCTTAAGCGATAGCGTCTATAACAGTATTTGCTTTATGCCTTGAATTCAAAGAGAATGATTGTTGCTCGATACAAGAGTCGATAAAGAAGTTTACATTTGTTATCGACTCTGATGACAACTAAAATCGACGGCAAGTGGAAGGCATTAGGGGTTATTGTGGATTGTACTGTTACACTTTTTATGAGCACCATAATGGATCTCATTCACAACATGAAGGTGTAATTATTCATTGTTGGTGTTATATATAATCATATAACACCATAAATGATTCACACCTTATTCAATTAATATTGATTAAATCAATTAAATTAAACTAAATATTGATTAATATTGAAAGTAGATGCCCTTCCACCTGGCATGAGCTATGTGGAAAAAGAAGCCTGTCTCTACTGGAAAACTAGAAAATGCATGATGGCCCAGTAAGCCAAAAATGGAGGCATGAAAAAATGAAGAATATTGATACAAATACATAAATCCATTTTCTATGCTGGATTAAGAATGTTTGACCATTTGTCCAGACATAGGCTAGGCCTACAAAAAATAATCAAATAAAAAAGTTTCAAGTGTTAAACCAGAAGCTACAAACTATGTTTTGAAACATCAATTGTACAATAAGAAATAGTAATTGATAGTAAAAATAATTTGTAAGTAAGCCTATATGTTGCTAGGCCTATATTTAATTGATAGTAATAACAAGAAAGTAGCGTTAGTGTATGTATGTACGACAATAATATCTGGTGAGGCTAAATAAACACATTCTTATCTTACCTTTTAAACCTCATTTCCCGTGTATCTGTTCGAAATAAAAGTGAGTACAAAAATTGTAACAGCAAACTCCACAATTACCGACCTAGTGGGGGAGGTTTCTACTTTCTGGATTTCACAACGAATTATTTATTCTAATGTCACTTACCAACCAAAAACAGAATAGTGTCAGTATTCATCCTGAAAAAAAGAGAACAAGTTGATTGGTATTGAAGTTTGTTTCTGATCATTATTAGATTATTATTATTTTTGCTATTTGATAGAGCTTACAAGAGTAGTTAACTTACCTAAAGAACTCGCGAAAGAACACCTTTTTGCAGCAGAAACTTTTATACGTGTGGACGTTTAAAGTTCAAGAGCAAAAGTGAATCTACTTGTCAATTCCATGGCAGCAAGCAGCTGGGCTTCTGTTGGCCACTTTAATTGTTTCATAAAATTAGAAATAGGATTCTTGTGTGATTGTTTGTATTCTATTATTATATTATAAGAGTATTTACTAAAAAAAACTTGTTTTACTTTGTGTTTTACTGGTTGTTATTTTCGTAAAGGTGCGTCTTATAGACCTACCTTGAATTCAGATGACGAATTTGAGAGCTGAAAGTTGACATTGACAAATAACTTTATTAATTATTCACATAGAAGACAAAAGTGATAGCGTAAGCCTCACCACTACCAAATCTTCTCTTCAATTCCACTATTATAGCATTAACTAATAAATAATGTGTCTTTACACTTCATAAATTTAAAAGAAAACGTAAATATTTTTGTTCAATTGTTTGTTTATTTATTTTGAAGATTGCCAACAGTTTGCCAACTAAATACCTTTAGTATCCAGTATTCTTAGGCTTCCGTATTCCGCCCAGCGGAGGCTTGTCGATCTCGCATAGGTCCGTCAATCCCCTAGCGGAGGTTCGGTAAACCTCAGACTTGGGATTTCGGCGAATCCCGCTAGAAGATTAATTTCAGCGAAGGTTAAAGTATACCTTGATTTAAACGAAGTAAAACAAACACAGGTCGAGGTCAAATTCAAGGTCAATATCAATATACAGGTCAAGGTCGCCAGGGGATTGACGGATCTGCCACAGGATTTAGTATATGATAGGAAATGCGATAAAATGAGGTCATAGGTCATATGACGCTGGCAATTGATTCGTGGAAAGGACAAAAATTAGGAGAGTAGAACGAATGGTAAATCAGAACTGAAAAATACCTAAGTGGAATACTTAAATTCCATTCCATATTAGAATTAACTCAGTGACACAGTAGAAAGTGGCAACAACAGAAGACCCCCCCCCCCCTAACGCCTACACCCCCATTTTCCTCTGCCCTCCCTTGCTGGACTCCCCCTTAAGACGACCCCCGCGATATATAATAGATCTGCTTTGTGCGACCTAGTTGTCGAGTACGTCGTAAAAAAACGCATGTATAAGATCATAAATGTTCTTTTTGAGGTGGGCAGCTTTGCGTGCTTTGGTGATCACGAACCCAGACGAACAACAGTCCACGTGCTCCTCTTCACCTTTTCCTCACCTTTACTTGCCATTTGTCCCTTCCTCCAATAATACTCCGCCGTCATTTGATCTACTTATCGAGTATGCCATCAACCGCCTGGGCCCAATTGGTCCGAAGTAGCTCTGCTGTCATAAGAGGCCACTAAAACGCCTAAATCGTATGATCAAGCTGTAGAGTACATCTTAAAACAATTAGAAATAGTAATAATAGTAGTTCACACTTCTAAATGGTTAACGTTTCATTTGTTTACATTTTTCCATTTATATTAGTTGGAGAATTCAGACGAAAGGCCACTCAACAAAAGGGAGACCCCCATTGCGGAGCTTTCTAACAGATTTTACGATACCTGCAATGCCCTGAATAGCTTTAATATAAAGAATGGTGATTCTTCATATTATGTTTCGTATTTGAAATATCGATCTTTGATTGGTTATCGCTCTCTCGCCGATGGTGTTCGGAGCCTACAGGGTTGGTTAAGTCGCTTTAAATTAAAGTCACCCACTGAAAATCAGTCTTGTTACTTGGTGGGTAGACTCTATAAATACGAATTTACAGTATTTCTTTATTTAATACCTAATTATCTCTTTATTTGGCTATAATCAGATCACAACAAAATCCAAATATTTACTAGTGGCAGTGCCAACTGGGAGGTTTACATCCCCAGACCACCGTAGTAGGACTGCACCGAATGGACATTGTTGTTTTGTCTTGCCCCCCCTTGGAAAATATCCTGGCGACGCCCATGACAACAGATAAAAATATGTAATTTTGGATTTTCCCTTCATCTTGTTGTTGGAGCCACTTGTTAGATATTAAAACTCGCTTATAAAATAGAACAAATAAATAAATTCACATTTAGAGTCTACCCACCTCAGCAATGAAACTGATTTTCAGTGGGGAACTTTAATTTAAAGCGACTTAACCAACCCTGTAGGCTCCGAACACCATCGACGAGTGAGCGATAACCAATTAAAGATCGATGTTTCAAATACGAAACATATGAATCAGTGATTGGACAGGGCGAACACCCGCGGACAAATGTCAGAACCAACAAGGCTGGTTCAGAACAACATCGAATTTATTGAGCATGCTTCGTCGTTGCTAGGAAGCTCCAAAGTCACCGTTTACTTATTCCTAAGACAAGAAGAAATGGAACTGAATCCTTAATTAAGCGAGCGAAGCGAGCGTCTCCACTTGACTCTTATGGCACTTTTTTGCCTCAAAACTATACACCTTCAATCCACATCGAGGCTTGTGGATGGTTCAAATTTCAAGTTGATCGGACTTTCCGTTCGACCGCTATCGACGGACATAAAAAATAAAACAAAACAAAACAAACAAAAAACAAACAAACAAAAAAACAGAACGAAGTGCCATAAGAGTCAAGTGGAAACGCTCGCTTCGCTCGCTTAATAACGCATTCACTCAAAGATTGGCAGGTTTGAAACACAAAATCGAAAATATGAGTAATCAATAAAAAACGCTCTGTTTGACGCGTTGATAAGCGAGCGCGTCAATACCTACGAACTTTCTGGCGAAAAGATTTCAATGCTGATACAAACAACAATTAACAACAATTCAAGAATGCGCATTGCAAAATTTTGCCGTTACTGCGTTTTAGAAAAATATTTTCGAGTAACTTTCGTGTAACTTTGCCAATATTTATCAGATCGCCATTACATTAACATATTCGTGACCGTAAAAATCTGTAGAAAAATCTGGCTATCTCACATTTTGCCGCCATTTTGTTTTAGAAAAATATTTTGCAGTAACTATGGTGTAACTTTGTAACTTTTCGAACGATTTTGCCTCAAAACTATACACCTTCAATCCACATTCAGGCTTGTAGATGGTCCAAATTTCAAGTTGATCGGACTTTCCGTTCGACCGCTATCGACAGACATAAAAACAAAAAAAACAAAAAATAAACAGAACGAAGTGCCATAAGAGTCAAGTGGAGACGCTCGCTTCGCTCGCTTAACTAGGAAAACGCTCTGTTTGACGCGTTGATAAGCGAGCGCGTCAATATCTACGAACTTTCTGGCGAAAAGTTTTCAATGCTAATACGAACAACAATTAACAACAATTCAAGAATGCGCATTGCAAAAATTGTTCTTATTTCCATGGCTATTATTCTTTCCGACATTGTTGTATGCAGTGCAATGTGCGTTGCTAAGACTTTTCGTGGTCATGTTTTCAACACGGTCCGCCACCGTTACTTACACTTATTGACAGCAATAGAAATGTAATTTCTGCCTCTAATACGTATTGGATCGCGTTTACATTAGTATATTCGTGACCGGACAAAACTTTACTATAAGATAGCCACCTCACATTTTGCCGTTACTGCGTTTTAGAAAAATATTTTCGAGTAACTTTCGTGTAACTTTGCCAATACTTATCAGATCGCCATTACATTAACATATTCGTGACCGGAAAAATCTGTTGAAAAATCTGGCTATCTCACATTTTGCCGCCATTTTGTTTCAGAAAAATATTTTGCAGTAACTATGGTGTAACTTTGTAACTTTTCGAACGATTTTGCCTCAAAACTATACACCTTCAATCCACATCGAGGCTTGTGGATGGTCCAAATTTCAAGTTGATCGGACTTTCCGTTCGACCGCTATCGACGGACATAAAAACAAAAAAAAAAACAAACAAAAAAACAAACAAACAAACAAAAAAACAGAATGAAGTGCCATAAGAGTCAAGTGGAAACGCTCGCTTCGCTCGCTTAATTAAGGATTCAGTTCCATTTCTTCTTGTCTTAGGAATAAGTAAACGGTGACTTTGGAGCTTCCTAGCAACGACGAAGCATGCTCAACCATAGTTACTGCAAAATATTTTTCTAAAACAAAATGGCGGCAAAATGTGAGATAGCCAGATTTTTCCTAAAATTTTTCCGGTCACGAATATGTTATTGTAATGGCGATCTGATAAGTATTGACAAAGTTACACGAAAGTTACTCGAAAATATTTTTCTAAAACGCAGTAACGGCAAAATGTGAGGTGGCAATCTTATAGTAAATTTTTGTCCGGTCACGAATATACTAATGCAAACGGAATCTGATACGTATTAGAGGCAGAAATAACATTTCTATTGCTGTCAATAAGTGTTAGTAACGGTGGCGGACCGTGTTGAAAACATGACCACGAAAATTCTTAGCAACGCACATTGCACTGCATACAACAATGTCGGAAAGTATAATAGCCATGGAAATAAGAACAATTTTTGCAATGCGCATTCTTGAATTGTTGTTAATTATTGTTCGTATAAGCATTGAAAACATTTTGCCAGAAAGTTCGTAGATATTGACGCGCTCGCTTATCATCGCGTCAAACAGAGCGTTTTCCTAGTTAAGCGAGCGAAGCGAGCGTCTCCACTTGACTCTTATGGCACTTCGTTCTGTTTTTTTGTTTTTTGTTTGTTTTAATGTCTGTCGATAGCGGTCGAACGGAAAGTCCGATCAACTTGAAATTTGGACCATCCACAAGCCTCAATGTGGATTGAAGGTGTATAGTTTTCAGGCAAACACGTTCGAAAAGTTACAAAGTTACACAATAGTTACTGCAATTTTTTTCTGAAACAAAATGGCTGCAAAATGTGAGATGGCCATATATTTTTAAAGCTTTTTCCGGTTACAAATATGTTTTTTTTATGGGGATCTGATAAATATTGGCAAAGTTACACAAAAGTTACTCGAAAATATATTTCTGAAACACAGTAACAGCAAAATGTGAGGTGGCTGTCTTATAGTAAATTTTTGTCCGGTCACGAATATACTAATGCAAACGCAAACTGATACGTATTAGAGGCAGAAATTACATTTCTATTGCTGTCAATAACTGTTAGTAACGGTGGCGGACCGCGGCGAAAACATGACAAAGAAAATTCTTAAAAACGCACATTGCACTGCATCCAACAATGTCAGGAATTATAATAGCTATGGAAATTAGAAAAAATTTTGCAATGTGTATTCTTGAATTTTTGTTAATTGTTGTTTTTATTAGCTTTGAGATCTTTTCGACAGAGCGTTCGTAGATATGGACGCGCTCGCTTATCAACGCGTCAAACAGAGCGTTTTCCTAGTAGAAGTTAAAAAACTTATGTCTAAACCGGGATTTGAACCCGGGACCTTCTGCATGGACCAACGAGCCACCTAAAATGATTGTGTGTCCGCAGACGAAGGGCCCGAACGGAACGACGATCGTGAAACACATCCACGTGGACGTGACCTGTCACCTGACGCTGGCGTCGACCAATCAGAGCCGAGCACCGGAGGCCCAGGTAACCAGGGTGTCCGGGACGGCCGTGATCGCTCGCGAGCCGGGACGCAGCGTTGCCAGACTTCTACGTATCGAGAACGTCGGACTAGACTCGCAGCTCAATCTGCTGTTTGTCATTCGACAGGCCGAGCTCGTGTTTTATCCTCTGTGAGCTGGCAACCGTCTACTCTCATCGTGTAACTTATTACAAACCATTATTTATTACTTATTTATTATAATAATTGTTCCTATATAAGTTGACCATTGAAACGGTCATATATGCATATATTACATGTTCCATTACATTAAACTGTACTTAGCGAAATACATGTACATTCTTACTTACACAGTTGTATAATTTTACTATATCCTAGTTGTCAATATAATTAATCCAAAATATACTTACACATCATGGCTTGAATTCTTCGTTTTTTTTAAATGCCACATTTTTTAAAAGAACGTTTTTAAAAAGTGTAAGAACTAAGAAGGAAGTTGAGTGCAGTATGATATATCAAAATGCACTTTAGAAAGCATGTTATAATTTTCTAAAGAACATTTTCAAAAAAGGGAAAGATTATAAAGGAAATACTGTACCCCTACTGTGAAGGATGAAATAGGTACTGAGAAGTTAGGCTATTCACCTTATAGTAAACTAAAGTGGGCCCGACTGTATGTACTTACCTATGTAGACTTAGTAGGTGTGTTCGCAATGTTAGATTCATCCAAATTGTTTCCTGCAACTATGCAATCACCAACATCTTATTATATTTAACTTTAAGTTTTTCTTATTAAAAACATGCACAATTTGGTCTCATAAAAATTCAGTACTACAGGAACACCTTGTGTTAATTTTCAAGAAGATCTACCCAACGAGTTTTGCTGGGACTTATACAAACCATGCAAGGTAGTAGGTATTTTTACTTTGTATGTCCTGAAATAAACAAAAAAAATACGTAAATAATATAAATAATTATTATTAAATGTAACTACTAACTACACACCTGGCAAACATCTCGGGTCGCTTATTGTCAGTAAAAAGTAAGTATTTGTACCAGAACGAAAGGAAATAGAGATACATTCATACAAAACTAGGTATTTGTTGGAAATGGTGACTTGCGACCTCGTATGAATCGGAGAGTGTACGCAAGATGGGTGGGCGGGGAGAAGAAACGGTAAATTGCCGGTAAAATAAAGAAAACACAACCGCGATCATTTTCATGTAATTTATTGACATGTAAATAAGTAATAATGTATGTACATTTGCCACAATATTTTGATCCAAATTAGCACAATGCAGGGAAAAAGCGTAAAGCAATAAGTTTGGTGTGAACATTTTGTCCGCTTTAAAAAATGGACGAATCGTTTACGCACATTTCTTGCAAGGCACACTTATTATTAACGTTAACAGTCAAACAAGTTTTGAACAATTAAGGCAACAATATAATTATGTTTCTAAAAAAACACTTACATATATCCATTTTGTAAATATGTATGGTTTAATAAAGTTATACAAATAGTGTCAAGATATATTTACAAATACAAAAATGTGTCAAACATTTTAATCTTAACATATGTAATACTAAACATTAACACAATTTTTAGATAACGCTCAGTTATTTGCCACTTGAATGCTTTTCTCAGCTTATCACAGATTTAATTACAAATTATACTATGCTCGGGTTCCAGTAAATACATCTCCGCTTTCCAATTATCGTAACAATTTCCATCGTGTAAACTACAAACAACATTTACTTCTAATGCGAACCGAGTCACTTTGGTGAAGTTACTAGTTATCGTTATTACAGCTGTTGTGTTGTGTTGGGAGAGTCGACAGGTTGCCTTGTTTGAATGACGTGTCGGATGTTTCAACAGTGAAAACAGCGCAAACATTCAGACCGGAAGTACAACGGCACAAAGCGTTTACAACAGGGACATCTGGATACCTGGAATGAGGTCTGTGAGATGATGAGGCGAAAAGTGCGAGGTAAAGGCTGCGACAGTGGCCAAATGTTTTTTTTTAACTGATTCAGACACCATTTGTCCTTTTAGAAAATTAAATAAATACTACAACTATAAGTTATTCAAATACGCAATTTTTTGAAGAAAAAAAAAATAAAAAAAAAGTGAAAAAACTTTTTTCTTTCAAAATTGAAATAGAAATGATATAAGTCCCAAATTTCTAAAATTCTATTCATTTTTCGAATTTTATCTTGAAAGAATATTTGTATCACATTTTTTTGTAATTTATTTTTCATTGTAAAAAAAAGAAGATTGCGTGGTGATAGGCCTTTAATTTTGTAATTTTGCATGAAGTACCAATTAACAATCAATTTCACAAACTACCATTAATTATACAAATTTACCATTAATTTTACAGAATAATGCGCATATTAGAAAAAATCAGTTGTAATCTTGAGCTCAAAATCATAAAAACCTAGTTCATTTTAAGAGAATTTACAATTTGGCAAGGTCTCGAATGAAGATATAGGCCTAGTTGCTTATTTCGCCGCTAGTTCGCCGTTCCAACAATAATATCGCGAACGTGATTTTAAAATTGGTCCAATTCAAAAAAACATTTCCAAACATAGTATAGTTCATTAAAATATAAACTTACATTTTAAGCACACGAATCCCAGGCAATAACCATTTCGTAATCCAGTATAATTTGAACTATTTCTGTTGCAATTCGTTCAAGGTGATAGACGGCGCATTTGCATCGATATGGTTTCCTTTGCATACACCCTTTGCTAGTAATAGCTCGGCAGTTTAGGTTTGTTCCAGAACTACAGGATACACGTATTTGAAAGATGAGGGTTGGTACTAAGAGCGTTGCAAAAAACTAATCGGTTTCCACACAAAAAACGAAGAAATTATCACGAAACGTTATGAGTAGCCCATCACCACAACACAAATGGTCTACATTAAATTCACTGTATAATAGTAAGTCTATACTGAATCAAACAGTTGATTGGTGCCAACACATGACTTTGGGCTTCGGGTTCCATTCCCGCCACCGGCAATAATGAGACACGACGTTCCAACACCTGTCGGCCATATTTTCATGAATACTACAAAAATACCTTAGTAGAGCGTGTGAGCCGGAAAAAAGACATAGTGCACAAAAGATCAAATCAAATCTATTGTATCTATTTGCTATAAAAGATAACTAAATCTTTTGTATAACTAAACCCGGCAATATGTCTAGCTGCTACTTGCTACAGTAACCTCAAGCTATATCCAGCAATGTCTAGCTACCTATAGCTATCTCGCGCTAGTTTAAGCTAATACTTGCTACAGTAACCTCTAGCTATATCCAGCAATGTCTAGCTACCTATAGCTATCTCAAGCAAGTTTTAGCAGATACTTGCTACAGTAACCTCTAGCTATATCTGGCAATGTCTAGCTACCTGGCTATCTCAAGCTTGTTCACGCTGATACTTGCTACAGTAACCTCTAGCTATATCTGGCAATGTCTAGCTACCTGGCTATCTCAAGCTTGTTCTGACTGATACTTGCTACAGTAACCTCTAGCTATATCTGGCAATGTAGCTATCTGGCTATCTCAAGCTTGTTCTGGCTGATACTTGCTACAGTAACCTCTAGCTATATCTGGCAATGTCTAGCTACCTGGCTAACTCAAACTTGTTCTGACTGAACCTTGCTACAGTAACCTCAAGCTATATCTGGCAATGTCTAGCTGCCTGGCGTACTCAAGCTTGTTCTAGCTGATAATTGCTACAGTAACCTCTAGCTATATCTAGCAATGTCTAGCCACCCGGCTTACTCAAGCTTGTTCTGGCTGCTACTTGCTTCAGTAACCTCTAGCTATATCTGGCAATGTCTAGCTACCTGGCTTACTCAAGCTTGTTCTGGCTTATACTTGCTACAGTAATCTCTAGCTATATCTGGCAATGTCTAGCTACCTGGCTAACTCAAGCTTGTTCTGGCTGATACTTGTTTCAGTAACCTCTAGCTATATCTGGCAATGTCTAGCTACCTGGCTTACTCAAGCTTGTTCTGGCTTATACTTGCTACAGTAATCTTTAGCTATATCTAGCAATGTCTATAGCCACCTGGCTCAGTCAAGCTTGTTCTGGCTGATACTTGCTACAGTAACCTCTAGCTATATCCGGCAATGTCTAGCTACCTGGCTAACTCAAGCTTGTTCTGGCTTATACTTGATACAGTAACCTCTAGCTATATCTGGCAATGTCTAGCTACCTGGCTTACTCAAGCTTGTTCTGGCTGATACATGCTACAGTAACCTCTAGCTATATCTGGCAATGTCTAGCTACCAGGCTAACCCAAGCTCGTTCTGGCTAATACTTGCTACAGTAACCTCTACCTATATCTGGCAATGTCTAGCTACCTCGCTATCTCATGCTTGTTTTAGCCGATACTTGCTACTGTAACCTCTAGCTATATCTGGCAATGTCTAGCAACCTCGCTATCTCATGCTTGTTCTAGCTGATACTTGCTACTGTAACCTCTAGCTATATCTGGCAAATGTCTAGCAACCTCGCTATCTCATGCTTGTTCTAGCTGATACTTGCTACAGTAACCTCTAGCTATAACTAGCAATGTCTAGCTACCTGGCTTACTCAAGCTTGTTCTGGCTGATACTTGCTACAGTAACCTCTAGCTATAACTGGCAATGTCTAGCTAGCTGGCTTACTCAAGCTTGTTCTGGCTGATACTTGCTACAGTAACCTCTAGCTATATCTGGCAATGTCTAGCTACCTGGCTTACTCAATCTTGTTCTAGCTGTTACATGCTACAGTAACCTCTAGCTATATCTGGCAATGTCTAGCTACCAGGCTAACCCAAGCTCGTTCTGGCTAATACTTGCTACAGTAACCTCTACCTATATCTGGCAATGTCTAGCTACCTCGCTATCTCATGCTTGTTTTAGCCGATACTTGCTACTGTAATCTCTAGCTATATCTGGCAATGTCTAGCAACCTCGCTATCTCATGCTTGTTCTAGCTGATACTTGCTACAGTAACCTCTAGCTATAACTAGCAATGTCTAGCTACCTGGCTTACTCAAGCTTGTTCTGGCTGATACTTGCTACAGTAACCTCTAGCTATAACTGGCAATGTCTAGCTACCTGGCTGACTCAAGCTTGTTCTGGCTGATACTTGCTACAGTAACCTCTAGCTATATCTGGCAGTGTCTAGCTACCCGGCTAACTCAAGCTTGTTCTGGCTGATACTTGCTACAGTAACCTCTAGCTATATCAGGCAATGTCTAGGTACCTGGCTATCTCAAGCTTGTTCTGGCTGATACTTGCTACAGTATCCTCTAGCTATATCTGGCAATGTCTAGCTACCTGGCTTACTCAAGCTTGTTCTGGCTGATACTTGCTACAGTAACCTCTAGCTATATCTGGCTATGTCTATCTACCTGCCTAACCCAAGCTTGTTCTGGCTGATACTTGCTACAGTAACCTCTAGCTATATCTGGCAGTGTCTATAGCCACCTGGCTCAGTCAAGCTTGTTCTGGCTGATACTTGCTACAGTAACCTCTAGCTATATCCGGCAATGTCTAGCTACCTGGCTAACTCAAACTTGTTCTGGCTTATACTTGCTACAGTAACCTCTAGCTATATCTGGCAATGTCTAGCTACCTGGCTTACTCAAGCTTGTTCTGGCTGATACATGCTACAGTAACCTCTAGATATATCTGGCAATGTCTAGCTACCAGGCTAACCCAAGCTCGTTCTGGCTAATACTTGCTACAGTAACCTCTACCTATATCTGGCAATGTCTAGCTACCTCGCTATCTCATGCTTGTTTTAGCCGATACTTGCTACTGTAACCTCTAGCTATATCTGGCAATGTCTAGCAACCTCGCTATCTCATGCTTGTTCTAGCTGATACTTGCTACAGTAACCTCTAGCTATAACTAGCAATGTCTAGCTACCTGGCTTACTCAAGCTTGTTCTGGCTGATACTTGCTACAGTAACCTCTAGCTATAACTGGCAATGTCTAGCTACCTGGCTTACTCAAGCTTGTTCTGGCTGATACTTGCTACAGTAACCTCTAGCTATATCTGGCAGTGTCTAGCTACCCGGCTAACTCAAGCTTGTTCTGGCTGATACTTGCTACAGTAACCTCTAGCTATATCTGGCAATGTCTAGCTACCTGGCTATCTCAAGCTTGTTCTGGCTAATACTTGCTACAGTAACCTCTAGCTATATCTGGCAATGTCTAGCTACCTGGCTTACTCAAGCTTGTTCTGGCTGATACTTGCTACAGTAACCTCTAGCTATATCTGGCTATGTCTATCTACCTGCCTAACCCAAGCTTGTTCTGGCTGATACTTGCTACAGTAACCTCTAGCTATATCTGGCAATGTCTAGCTACCTGGCTATTTCAAGCTTTTTCTGGCTGATACTTGCTACAGTAACCTCTAGCTATATCTGGCAATGTCTAGCTACCTGGCTAACTCAAGCTTGTTCTGGCTTATACTTGCTACAGTAACCGCTAGCTATATCTGGCAATGTCTAGCTTCCTGGCTTACTCAAGCTTGTTCTGGCTGATACATGCTACAGTAACCTCTAGCTATATCTGGCAATGTCTAGCTACCAGGCTAACCCAAGCTCGTTCTGGCTAATACTTGCTACAGTAACCTCTACCTATATCTGGCAATGTCTAGCTACCTCGCTATCTCATGCTTGTTTTAGCCGATACTTGCTACTGTAACCTCTAGCTATATCTGGCAATGTCTAGCAACCTCGCTATCTCATGCTTGTTCTAGCTGATACTTGCTACAGTAACCTCTAGCTATAACTAGCAATGTCTAGCTACCTGGCTTACTCAAGCTTTTTCTGGCTGATACTTGCTACAGTAACCTCTAGCTATATCTGGCAATGTCTAGCTACCTGGCTAACTCAAGCTTGTTCTGGCTTATACTTGCTACAGTAACCTCTAGCTATATCTGGCAATGTCTAGCTTCCTGGCTTACTCAAGCTTGTTCTGGCTGATACATGCTACAGTAACCTCTAGCTATATCTGGCAATGTCTAGCTACCAGGCTAACCCAAGCTCGTTCTGGCTAATACTTGCTACAGTAACCTCTACCTATATCTGGCAATGTCTAGCTACCTCGCTATCTCATGCTTGTTTTAGCCGATACTTGCTACTGTAACCTCTAGCTATATCTGGCAATGTCTAGCAACCTCGCTATCTCATGCTTGTTCTAGCTGATACTTGCTACAGTAACCTCTAGCTATAACTAGCAATGTCTAGCTACCTGGCTATCTCAAGCTTGTTCTGGCTAATACTTGCTACAGTAACCTCTAGCTTTATCTGGCAATGTCTAGGTACCTGGCTATCTCAAGCTTGTTCTGGCTGATACTTGCTACAGTAACCTCTAGCTATATCTGGCAATGTTTAGCTACCTGGCTAACCCAAGCTTGTTCTGGCTGATACTTTCTACAGTAACCTCTAGCTATATCTGGCCATGTCTAGCTACCTGGCTATCTCAAGCTTGTTCTAGCTGATACTTGCTACAGTAACCTCTAGCTATATCTGGCAATGTCTAGGTACCCGGCTAACTCAAGCTTGTTCTGGCTGATACTTGCTACAGTAACCTCTAGCTATATTTGGCAATGTCTAGCTACCTGGCTATCTTAAGCTTGTTCTGGCTGATACTTGCTACAGTAACCTCTAGCTATATCTGGCAATGTCTAGCTACCTGGCTATCGCAAGCTTGTTCTGGCTGGTACTTGCTACAGTAACCTCTAGCTTTATCTGGCAATGTCTAGCTACCTGGCTATCTCAAGCTTGTTCTGGCTGATACTTGCTACAGTAACGTCTAGCTATATCTGGCAATGTCTAGCTACCTGGCTATCTCAAGCTTGTTCTGGCTGATACTTGCTACAGTAACCTCTAACTATATCTGGCAATGTCTAGCTACCTGGCTATCTCAAGCTTGTTCTGGCTGATACTTGCTACAGTAACCTCTAGCTATATCTGGCAATGTCTAGCTACCTGGCTTACTCAAGCTTGTTCTGGCTGATACTTGCTACAGTAACCTCTAGCTATATCTGGCAATGTCTAGCTACCTGGCTAACTCAAGCTTGTTATGGCTGCTACTTGCTACAGTAACCTCTAGCTATATCAGGCAATGTCTAGCTACCTGGCTTACTCAAGCTTGTTCTGGCTTATACTTACTACAGCAGTCTCTAGCTACGTCAAGTAATGTCTATCGAGTTCTCGCTATGTCTAGCTATCTCTAGTGTTTTCTAGCTTCATTTATTTCTAGCTTACTGGCTGTCTTCAATTTTCCTAGCTTGTTCTGGCTCTTCCTAGTCAAAATCGTAGCAAGATGTTGTGAGAAGAAGCTAGAATTTTAAACAGGGACAGCGGATACCGTAACTAGGCAGACAGCAAAGGCAGCTAGTTGCGACACGGAACGATTACGTAAGGCAACCAAACGCGGTTATACTTAACATGGTGGCAGCTACGGCACTTATCTATCCACAATAGACTGTTCAACCCACAGCGGATACCGTAACTAGGCAGACAGCAAAGGCAGCTAGTTGCGACACGGAACGATTACGTAAGGCAACCAAACGCGGTTATACTTAACATGGTGGCAGCTACGGCACTTATCTATCCACAATAGACTGTTCAACCCACAGCGGATACCGTAACTAGGCAGACAGCAAAGGCAGCTAGTGGCGACACGGAACGATTACGTAAGGCAACCAAACGCGGTTATACTTAACATGGTGGCAGCTACGGCACTTATCTATCCACAATAGACTGTTCAACCCACAGCGGATACCGTAACTAGGCAGACAGCAAAGGCAGCTAGTGGCGACACGGAACGATTACGTAAGGCAACCAAACGCGGTTATACTTAGCATGGTGGCAGCTACGGCACTTATCTATCCACAATAGACTGTTCAACCCACAGCGGATACCGTAACTAGGCAGACAGCCAAGGCTGCTAGTTGCGACACGGAACGATTACGTAAGGCAACCAAACGCGGTTATACTTAACATGGTGGCAGCTACGGCACTTATCTATCCACAATAGACTGTTCAACCCACAGCGGATACCGTAACTAGGCAGACAGCCAAGGCTGCTAGTTGCGACACGGAACGATTACGTAAGGCAACCAAACGCGGTTATACTTAACATGGTGGCAGCTACGGCACTTATCTATCCACAATAGACTGTTCAACCCACAGCGGATACCGTAACTAGGCAGACAGCAAAGGCTGCTAGTTGCGACACGGAACGATTACGTAAGGCAACCAAACGCGGTTATACTTAACATGGTGGCAGCTACGGCACTTATCTATCCACAATAGACTGTTCAACCCACAGCGGATACCGTAACTAGGCAGACAGCAAAGGCAGCTAGTTGCGACACGGAACGATTACGTAAGGCAACCAAACGCGGTTATACTTAGCATGGTGGCAGCTACGGCACTTATCTATCCACAATAGACTGTTCAACCCACAGCGGATACCGTAACTAGGCAGACAGCAAAGGCTGCTAGTGGCGACACGGAACTATTACGTAAGGCAACCAAACGCGGTTATACTTAACATGGTGGCAGCTACGGCACTTATCTATCCACAATAGACTGTTCAACCCACAGCGGATACCGTAACTAGGCAGACAGCCAAGGCTGCTAGTTCTGACACGGAACGATTACGTAAGGCAACCAAACGCGGTTATACTTAACATGGTGGCAGCTACGGCACTTATCTATCCACAATAGACTGTTCAACCCACAGCGGATACCGTAACTAGGCAGACAGCCAAGGCTGCTAGTTCTGACACGGAACGATTACGTAAGGCAACCAAACGCGGTTATACTTAACATGGTGGCAGCTACGGAACTTATCTATCCACAATAGACTGTTCAACCCACAGCGGATACCGTAACTAGGCAGACAGCCAAGGCAGCTAGTGGCGACACGGAACGATTACGTAAGGCAACCAAACGCGGTTATACTTAACATGGCGGTAGCTACGGAACTTATCTATCCACAATAGACTGTTCAACCCACAGCGGATACCGTAACTAGGCAGACAGCAAAGGCAGCTAGTTGCGACACGGAACGATTACGTAAGGCAACCAAACGCGGTTATACTTAACATGGTGGCAGCTACGGCACTTATCTATCCACAATAGACTGTTCAACCCACAGCGGATACCGTAACTAGGCAGACAGCAAAGGCAGCTAGTGGCGACACGGAACGATTACGTAAGGCAACCAAACGCGGTTATACTTAACATGGTGGCAGCTACGGAACTTATCTATCCACAATAGACTGTTCAACCCACAGGGGATACCGTAACTAGGCAGACAGCAAAGGCAGCTAGTTGCGACACGGAACGATTACGTAAGGCAACCAAACGCGGTTATACTTAACATGGTGGTAGCTACGGGACTTATCTATCCACAATAGACTGTTCAACCCACAGCGGATACCGTAACTAGGCAGACAGCAAAGGCAGCTAGTTGCGACACGGAACGATTACGTAAGGCAACCAAACGCGGTTATACTTAACAAACAACTAATTAGTAATTATTCGTTCGTCTATTGTCCACTTTCTGTCCAAGCACCGACAACTATTTTTAGCGTAATACCTTGTAAATACCTCACGCCTACGCGTCGCTCGCAATATTCTCGTTTCGATTCCGATTTATGTCAAACGGGCCCAGCAGATAGAAACATTTAGAAAATTATGGATTATTCCGACCATTTTGAAATACTTCCATAAAATTAGCCCTTTAAAAATGTAGCCAGTCATTTTATAATTCATAAAAAATAATTTTAATATAGTACCTCTAGGTCAATTTGAAATAAATATCGGATTAGTAATAAATGTTGAATATTCGTCGCGCATGTTTACAATGTTCTCTATTATAAACTAAACACATGTTTCTTCAATCATAAACATTCGATATACTCCGTTAAATACAACGAAGGGTTGCCTGTCTATACGCAGGCGAACCAGAGTCGGAAATACCCAGACAATGACTTGAAGATCGTCTAAAAGGGGCGATCGACAATCGTCTTCCATCTCGGACAGTCCTACCAACATGTACAATTATATAATATTATATATATATTACGTCTACTGGTCACTACTTTGGCATACAAGTTCCCTATTCAAAATCTATTTTACTTGTGACCTAAATTGATTTCAAGTACCCAAGTTCTTGGAATTTCCACCTGTTTAAAGATCACGCGACAGAATGGTTTTCGGGTTCGTTCTTCAATTTTAAGATATGCGTAATCTATTTTATAGTGTTGTTTTTTATTGATAATAACCGGAATAACCAGAATATTATCTCCTTGAAAGAACGCTCTTTGAAAAGTTGATTGTCAAAGGGAGAGAAACACGCCGTTCGATTGCGAAAAAATACAACACATTATTGTCTACTAAATGGATATTGAAATCGATATAAGGGATGACATCGGGTAATAAAATTCACAAAGTCCACTAGATCGCTTGTAGCACGCGCGAAGTAAGGTCATCTAGCCTATTTCCATAATGTTAAAAATCACATGTTAATCTAATGGGAGAATCATTCAGAAAAACAAATTAATTGATCTGTCAAAACAAATTATGGACAAAAAAGGCAAAATAATACTCTGTAATGAGATTTTGTCTTTACATTCTTTATATATTTTCAAAGGAAATACTTTACGCCCAAGTTCACATTATTGGTGAGGATTATTTACACTAGGAAAACGCTCTGTTTGATGCGTTGATAAGCGAGCGCGTCCATATCTACGAACTTAGTGGCGAAAAGTTCTCAAAGCTAATAAACACAACAATTCACAACAATTCAAGAATGCACATTGCAAAATTTTTCTAATTACCATAGATATTATACTTCCCGACATTATTGAATGCAGTGCAATGTGCGTTGATAAGAATTTTCGTTGTCATGTTTTCGCTGCGGTCCGCCACCGTTACTAACAGTTATTGACAGCAATTCAATGTAATGTCTGCCTCTAATACGTATCCGATCGCGTTTAAAATAGTATATTCGTGAGTTCTGAAAGAACCTCATAAAATGAATTTATCTATTTATTTATTTATTTAATGTCTATCCTATTCAGTTATAAAAACTGATTTACAAAGGAGGACCTTAAATAAAACTAAGCTATGCAAACACTTAATAATGGGATGTCAATTTGAATCAATATTCCATGCGCTTTAATTCTCTGTTTTGAAATTACCGCGAGGGAGCGATGGCCACGTTTACGTACTGGCTGAGCGACCGATGCTGGTTGGCAAGTAGTATCTCTGTTATCCGCTAGATGTCATCGCTATCAGCGAGCTTAACCCCATCTAGCGGAGGACGGAGGAGGCGTACCAGCAGGAAATTCTCGATATGTAATATTCGTTTCGTTTCGTCACTTCCGAAAGCTCTTGCGTTTCCTGGCTTCTGCTCGATGTTTTTGCTTATTAATTAATTGCTAATTTAATTGTTTGTTTGGATCAACGTTAACTGGGCTGTAAGTTTCTTTCGGAATCGGCCAATAGGCCTAATAACACCTTAAAACTATTGCCATCTAGGCCTAGGTTAATTACGCTCAATTGTCTTTGTCAGTCGTGGTTCCACTGGTGTAGGCCTAGGCCTAGGTCTAGGCCTAGCCAAAGCTTTGGCCTAGCCTAGGAGCCAAGCTGAACGTGGCCTAAGGCTCAGTCAGCCTAACAAGGAAAAAAGGTAAGGGCTAGCATAACGGCGCTGCCTGGGACTCTTGTAACCTTGCCCTAGGCCTAGGCTAGGCTAGCAACATGATGGACGTTCAAAAGCTTAGGGCTAGGCGTACCTACCCTAGGCCTAGGCCTAGTTAGGCATGGACTCGAATCATCGAAGGCTAGGCCCAGGCCTAGGTCTACTAGGGTCTAGCCTACTAAGCTAGCCATAGGCCTAGCGTTGTTTGACGTACAAAGACGTAGGGCTAGGCCTAGCCTTTGCCTAGCTTTTGCTAGCCTTGCCACAAACTAGGAAGGGCTAGGCCTAGGCCTACTAGCCTAGCCATAAGATTAATTGACGTACAAAGATGTAGGGCTAGGCCTAGCCTTTACCTAGCTCTTGCCAGCCTTGCCACAAACTTGGAAGGCCTAGAGCTACTAGGGTCTGGCCTACTAGCCTAGCCATAGGATTGATTGACGTTCAAAGACGTAGGGCTAGGCCTAGCCTTTGCCTAGCTCTTGCTAGCCTTGCTACATACTTGAAAGGGCTAGGCCTACTAGGGTCTGGCCTACTAGCCTAGCCATAGGATTGATTGACGTTCAAAGACGTAGGGCTAGGCCTAGGCCTAGCCTTTGCCTAGCTCTTGCTAGCCTTGCTACATACTTGAAAGGGCTAGGCCTACTAGGGTCTGGCCTATCCTACTAGCCTAGCTATATGGGATTGATAAACGTTGAAAGACGTAGGGCTAGGCCTAGCCTTTGCGTAGCTGTTACTAGCCTTGCTACATACTTGAAAGGGCTAGGCCTACTAGGGTCTGGCCTACTAGTCTTGTCACAGACACGGAAGTGCACAGGGCTAGGCATAGCTTACTAGCCTAGCCATACACTACGTTTATCTAGCGGACTGGGTTCGGACTGACTTCAGTACGCAGTGAGTTCGGAACCCGCTTAGAAAGCATACTTCACTCCGGACTCCTATTAAGCCCTATCCCTTGTTCTATTAAACCGGACTAGATCGGCTTCTTAACAGAACTAAAATAAGCTTGAGCTGAGGTGTTTATCAGTCGAACTTGATACGCACTAACTCGGCTCGCACCGCCAAGTGCGAGCCCAGTCCGCTTCATAAACGTAGTGATGGACTTAAAGTAAAGTACAATGAAGACGAATGCTAGGCCTTGATAGGGCCTAGCCCACGGTCTGACAATATTCTTCTTTGCCCAGATCTGGCACTCCGGCACACTCGTTTCCGTCTGCCCCGTGCTTGACGTCAGCCTCATACATGATCGCTGTAGGGCTGGCGCTTCGTGCGTGTTGAAATGCTAGGCTAGTCCCCTGGTTCTACATTTATTGGCCAGGTTTACATTGCATTTGAATTTTGTGTTTAGACAATTAGAAACGATGCATGATATTAGTAGATAGACAGCACCATTCGACAGTAGTAAATGTGGTCTAAATATTTGCTGTGTTTTGGTAACATAGCAGTGATTTGTTTACACACACAATACAAATCTGTGTGATTTACATATATTATGAATGAATGTTATAATAACTCTACAACGATATTAAACAAGTCATATGCATTATCTAAATGATTAGGCCTACTTACCAGTAATATAACCTTGTTCGTAATTGTCAGCCAGCGTTCGCCAGCTTTGTGTGCATGTAATTTGTGACGTAATATTGTCAGTTGTCACATTTGTATTTTATGTGGCCGTCATACTGGGTGGTTTGACACATTTAGTTTATTATCCACCCATTCAGGTAGGCTACAAGAAGTTACTTTCAGTGGGGGACCTAATTTCATTTATGTGCTTTGTTGCAATGCACGTATACTACTAGCTATGTATGGGCCACTGCACTCAGTCCCCCAGCTACAATAACCACTGTGTTAAATATAACTTAACATTAAAATTAGGGTTGCCGTTGATAATCGAAATATCGATCGATAATCGATTCAAGTCATATGATATGATAATTGATTCAAGTATTATGATATAATATGATTTGATAATCGATTTGAATAATATCATCGATGTTTAAAACTGCCGCGCTGCTGTTAAAATCGTGATTGGGCGGTTCGTAGCGGTGCGCGGAGCTGACGATAGAATGCGCGCTCACTAGGTCGGTAAAATAGTACTACTTTACTGACGGGGAGAGCGCCCTCCCCTCTAGGGGTAGTAGGTAGGGTAGTAGGTAGTAGGTAGGTGTAACCCCTCTAGGGGTTACAAGCAACTATTCCATCCACGCATGCGCAACGCATTCCACGGCAGTGACAGTGAAACGTGAGTCGTGAGCCAGTTTGTCACGCACACGCCGTGAGTCTCGTCTCGAAAAAGTTATAAGCCGAACTGTATTGTTGATGTCATTGTTTTGCGTGTTGGGGAGGGTCCCCCACCCCCCCCAACACGCGCCCCCCATAGAGCGATAGCTGTCCTATATAATGGCAGCTGAGATAGCGCTATCTCTCTCGCCCCCTTACGGAATGTGTTTATACCTGACTCAACCCTCGCAAGGCACGTCCGCGTACAATCAGAACGTGAAAAAAGTGGCACCCCAATGACCAACCAAGCAATTGCATTACCTTATAATAAAAAGTGCATGGAATAATAGACCATGATTTTGACACATTCCTATGCTTAAACACTCCTTTTTATTGGTTTTTGGAATTGTTTTCCGTTTGATTTGATTATTTTGGCATTTGATTTGATAATCGATTTAAGTCTACAATATCGATATATTTTGATATGATTATCGATTCCGCTCCGTCGATTATCGATGCCGATTTTCACATCGAACGCCAACCCTAATTAAAATCATACACAAGGGCACTGGCAACATGACTCCATTAGTTCGCATTACTACCGCATGAGTGTGTTTTGCAACATTTAACCTCGAATACAGATGTCATAGAGTTACAATAATTTGTAATAATAATCTGTCCGTAGAGAAATCTATGGGACCCCTTTCTTTACTATTTCTGTTTTTACCTTCACACTAAACACGGTTTAAATAATTGGTAATGGGCTGAAACGATATTGTGAGTTGGCCGCTATGCAGTTTGAGATTGTAACATTTTACCAACACGGAGACCATCACTAATACAAATACCACTCAAAGCCAGCCGTCGTCTTGATTCATCCATTAAACAGCGGTGTTGTGTTATTCTCGGCATCGATGTTTTGTTGAGCATCTATTTCCTAAGACCGGTGGGAAACTCCTCCGCACTGGCTCGCAAATACGCGGCCCCCTGAATCCCACCCGTTGGCAACGAGACTAACTCGGGACATTCGACAGCAATAATGTCTGTCGTTGCGGGGTTACTGTTGCTGTGGGGTCATAGTGTGTATTGTTCATTCATTATAAATTGTTGATTTTATGTTTGTATGGTCACGGCTATTGGCGTAAAATGCTGTAGTGTTCATTTGCTAATAAATAAATAGAGCACATGTTTTAACAAGAGACAAATACTGCTTGGCCTCACTCATGTCTAGATATTTACTAATTAAAAGTTAAGCAAATATCAATTTTAGTTCTATTTTTCAGTAGGCCTACTTAGTCATGTTTTGTTATCTCTTGATGTTTTTAAGGTTTATTTTTTTAGCTTTCTTGTATCAAATCATGCTAGTAAAATGTTATATTCTCTTGTGTTTAGGCCTAGAGTAAATAATAATAATAGCATTTATTTGAGTTTCGAAGTGTATTACATGAAAAGTTTCGCGTGACGTCGATTACTGTGAAATCCCGATGTATTGTTTTTCTAGAATCTGTGCCAAAAAAATCTGTTCAATACATATGGGAAAACGGTGAAAGCGATAATATGCATGTCCAAACTAAAACTAAAATAAAAATAAAGTAGGCCTATTGGGGTATATTAGGCCTATACAATTTGCATTAAAATTGGCAAGGAAATTAAACATTTTGATGCCATAATGAATGTAATGTGAATGAACTGAATGGTGGTGGATGAGTATACTTGCCCATTATCGACCAATGGACACACAGGATCTGTTTTGATTGACTTGTATTGTTGTTGCAGATAGCTGTCTTCCGAGATATACCCTTGTCACAGCAGATCCCGCTAGGAAGCCTGAGACGAGGTATGTAGGGCCTACAGGTCCAAGACAATCTACTTACCTTCTCTTGCATTCATTGTGATAAGTCAAGTGTACACTCGCCCCAAGACTACCTTACACATGCTAGGGATGGGACAGTTAAACGTTTAAAGGTTTAAACGTGTAGTGGTAAATTAGAGGTTATTAGATTACGCATCAACGGTTAGAAACTGTTAGTCAATTTAAAAATAAATAGTAAATAGTAATTACTGTTTCATAAAATATGGTTTTTTGAGTGACCTTTCAGTTTTGTTAAATTAAAAATAAATGTTTTTTTCCCAAATGTGCATGAGAGTTGAGTGTGGTTGAAACTTGAAACCTATCGTAAATGACTCATTCATCACTCGGCGCCGCCTGCCCACCACCAAACGAACGAACTTCCGGTGGAATGGAAATGGCTTGCTGTTGCTTGCACGTTCGTCGCCGGCGACTCGCGTATTCACTAAGTGCCCTCACTGGCAACCGATCTCTCTCTCTCTCACTTCACGGAGTAGAATCTTACTGCCTGCCTGCCTCGCGATGTTTTGCCTTTGTCACGCTGGATTACCTACCGAGTACCGACCCCCCACCGCTCACAATAGCTCGGGGTGTCTTGCTGGCCAGTCGCAGCGCTTAATTATTGTCTTTGTGCTTGTTTTTATTGTTGCGTGTGTCTGTGACCGGGATTAGTTTTTTTATTAAAAGTTAGGTTAGGGTAGGCCCCACTGGCCCCTATGGTAACATGGTTATACATGGTACTGGCTCAGCCTGCAGTGGGAGTTGGAGTTGGGAGTTGGGACTACGATCTGCTGGTGTCAGCTGATTTGCCTAAGGTAAGGTCATCATTCTTTGGCGAGTGATAATTTGATAAAAAAAAAAAACCCCATCATATATGGTCCAACAATGTTCCTAAGAATAATGCGAATTATACGAAAGTGTGAGATTACTATTTTGTTTTAATTATGTCTACTGTTTTATCGGAATTAAACAAAAAAAAAATTTGGGGGGGGGGGTTAACCGTTTAAACGCGATTAGTTGGTGCGTTTAAACGTTTAGCAAAATAGCTGTTTTTTCCCATCCCTAACACATGCTTTCGTCTCGGGCGAGCAGCTCGTAGACAACCAGCGAACCGCCCGAGACAAGCCCACGCAAATACCGATCACTGATCGACTACGAGGGGGGGGGGGGAGGATTCCTCGCCTGTGACGAAAGCATGAGGAAGGTTGCTGTACGGCCACGTTATAAGTTGTTAGCCATGGCTAGTTCTTCACGGAAAAGAAAGCTCTCACTATTTAAGAAAATTACAGGTCATGATTTTTGTGGAGACTACCGTTCAAGAAACTGGGTCGCCTCAATAGATAATTAGGCCTACCATGATTGGGCTGGATGCAGATAGGTTCATTGAATTCCAGCTTCATTTTAATTTAACATAGCGCAAGCAGCTATGCTTTACACGCGTGGGTTATAACTGCTGCGAATACAATTCCAATTTATGGGGAGGCGTAACAAGTGCACAGAGTGCATTGTGACTTTGCGAGCGATCTGGCCAACGGTCACTGAGTATTGATTACACACAACTTTCAACAACGCGAATTTCTAACTTGTTTGAAACGCTACTTGACTTCTATTAATCAATGAGCATTTTCCCAATAACAATTAGTGCACTGGCTTCTAGAGTGGTTTTCGGTTAATTCTAGCAGGCAGAGCTCGGTGGCCGAAACGCTTGAAGCACTGCTGTGTGGTCGTTTGTTGTACGCCTCCCCATTATAACCCCCCCCCCCCCCCCCCCCCCCGCCCCCCTGGACATTATCTAGATATATATTATATAAATAATCATCTAGATAACGCTGTTTAGTCTTTATTAACAAACCACAGTAATCTATTATTTTATCAAGGATGATATTTCTGCTTATATCTGTTATGTTGGTTGATTCCCCCATAGATATAAACATGATCTTGGCTTTGCTTTAGCTAGGAATGTCAAACGATATGAAATTCCATAGCAATAATCGCAACAACAATAAAAAATTATTGCGATATATCGTGCAAAAAAATATTGTCTCGATATTGCATTTTCAATTTTTATCGCCGCGATATATTAAATAAGCACTAAAACTACTTTTTAACATTGCGTCATTAGTGGGGGTGGGGGGAGGGTATTGGCCAATAGTTTTTCTGCGGCTACATCGGAGGAGGGCACTCGGCGGCTGGTCGGTGGTCGCTCGGCTAACGTTGAGCAGGCGCCAAATTCAAATATACAAACAAGTCGCCGCGATTATCGGGATATTGCACAGAATTTAATATCGTACGATTAATCGCGATATGGCTAGCCATATCGTGATTATATCGATATATGATATTTTATCGATATGGGATTATCGTTGACATTCCTACTTTAAACCCATAAGGAAACTCGGGGTAGATTACGATAACCAGAAGTTGCCGTATCTGACTGTAACTTCGAAATCCAACTGTTTTATAAAAAAAATGAAAATCTGGAGTGAATATTTAATATATTTTGTCCATGGTACTTAAGTCTGAGGGTAATTATTGATAATTTAATATCCATTTAAGATTATTATTTTTTTAAGTCGGATCAGTGTCCTTAAAGTTCTAACAAGGTTCTGCAATTAGTCATTACTCATTACACATTAGTGGCAATGTCAGTCAATTAATAGTTCAATTTAGGCTACTTGGTATTTGTATATCGGATCAGTAGGCAAATATATTAGTCAAATACAGACCAATGGAAATGAGGTAAGGCTCTATTTTCAGCTGCTATATCTAACTAGTGTATTTTATATACATGTTCATGAACAAGTAGACCTAACTTCTTAACTCAAGTGATAATATAATACACTCACTTCGTAGCAGCCAATGACATGATTATTGCTCATATATAATATTTAATTGGCCTGCATTGAAACTAATCCAATATGTCTGCAACACTTCGATCAATGCAATTACTATGGTTATCTAAAATCATCTAGATAACATGGGTATCTATATCTTTATCTAAATAATGTTCAATTTCATTAATACTATTATCTTTATCTTTATCAAGGTAACTCTTTCATGTGATTATCTTATCGTTAGGCTATCTACCTGGCTCAACACTGCCCCCATAATAGATATTCATTTTTGTTATTATGATAACATGAGGGCCTATATAGGCCTACGCAAAACCGCCCCTGACGATCGTTGTAGTAAATCACTTTTTAGCGTAAGCTTTATTTAAAACCATTCATGGGAAATGAAAGTCAACATCTTTTACTTGTGTTGTGATAAACACTGCGTCTACTCAACGTATGTATATAGTTGTCGTACAACAACTTCGGTAATGCTTCCGTCACGGGTGGGTGAGCGGCAGCCAACCACCTAAATCACCGGCTAGTTCAAATACCGGCTCGGGTTGGCCTAGACCGTAAACACGTCATTGATTGATGCAAAAGCGTTCCCGTAGTTGCTGTACGACTACTATACTCGGCCAGTGGTTCCCAACCTTTATCACCTCACGGACCGGCAATATGATAGGCCTATATTTATGCGTAAGGACCGGCGTGCTACAAGGGGTCTGGTGTGTAGCCCCAGACACCGGAGGCGAAACTTCTTCGGGTGTACTTATACCCCAAAACAGCGTCTACAGCGATATGAGCAAATACGGCAGACGAAGGGAAGGGGCAACTTGAAGAATGTGAACACAGGAAACATCATTCAAATCATCGTTAATAATATATTAATAAATTACTAATTAAGGATTATAAAACTTTTATGTGTTTATTATTCATAGTTCCCACGTGACGTCACAGCGGCCATGATTGCGACACAATCGATGTAGACCTATCCCAGATCATTGCACAATATTATTGAAATTTATTAAATAAGCATAATTTAGAATTTAAAAAATAGAAATAATAAAAATATCAGAAATTACCACACATACCAATTTTTATTTAAAACAAGCTGAATTTGAAAGAACTAATGATTTATGTGTTGTACCACAACAGCCTTCAATTGTTTCTCCATGGCAACGTCAAAGTTTGATCACAAGCGTGGCCGCCACGCGCACGGATGTGACGAACGTGCAACCTATGAATAGTGACATATTTCTAATAAGATAACTTAGGATTGCGCTTTTATAAGCATATTACCATGCTAAGACGACAGATAGGGGTATGATATATATATTGGGGTTTTTAACTTTTGCCATCAATGTTGTTACTCACCTAAGTACTGTCAAATAATCACTTTAGAAGTCTCCATAATCATTAAAGTTTAGTCTATAGTTGACTCAACGTAAGTATTCTCATGCTTACGACATAGCCGAGGCCAGGTTACCAACTTAATTTTCTACTTCTCTAGTTTCTACCATATAATTGAAACAGGTCCATTAGGGATAATTCAGGCCCTTCTGTTGGTTACCTGGAACGGTGGGGTGGAGAAACAGGCGTGTGCACTCTACTCAGCGGAAGACTGCATTAAGGAATGTGTGAAAGAACGCCAGGATTCTGTTGATGTTCCTTCAGTTAGCGCCTATGAAAGGGGCCTTAGATAATGATCTGAGATTGGTATGCGAATACTTACATTAGGGCTAGTATAGGTCTACTTTACTACAAGGGGCCGTTGCTTAGATAGGTATGGGAATTCTTACATTGGGGTTAGTATAAGTCTACTTTACTATAAATTGCCGTAGCTGAGATTAGTATAGGAATTCTTACATTGGGGCTAGTATAAGTCTACTTTACTATAAAATGCCGTAGCTGAGATCGGTATGGGAATTCTTACATTGGGGCTAGTATAAGTCTACTTTACTATAAGGAGCCGTTGCTGAGATCGGTATGGGAATACTTACATAAGGGCTAGTATAAGTCTACTTTACTATAAGGAGCCGTTGCTGAGATTAGTATAGGAATTCTTACATTGGGGCTAGTATAAGTCTACTTTACTATAAAATGCCGTAGCTGAGATCGGTATGGGAATACTTACATTAGGGCTAGTATAAGTCTACTTTACTATAAGGAGCCGTTGCTGAGATCGGTATGGGAATACTTACATTAGGGCTAGTATAGGTCTACTTTAATAGGCTGTCACACTGACCCTAGCCTAGTCTCGGGTAGACATTAATATATTAATAAAACCTAGCTCAGTGGTATGCAGTACTCACCCTATGTAGTCTTGATGCCCTCATAAACGAAGACCGCCGCATTCGAAGAGGATATCCCCTTCGACTTCCCGATCAGCCTTCGTTCGCAGCACAAAAACAGTCCTTTCTTTATGAAATTTCAACACCAACTGAGCTTGGTATGTTGTTTTTCTCTAAAACCATAGCAACTCCAGCAACAATCTTATTAGAACAAATTCAAACTATTCTGTTTCCATAAGCTTCCTTTATAATCACGCCACTGCCTTCCATAGATGCCACAATTACCCCCCTATTTCCCATATTCTTCCAATCATTGATGAATATGGAAATACCCTCAATGATAATGACTGAATCCAACCTAATCTCAATTCTTAGAGCCTATTGTCAATCAACCAAGAGTCCAAGACCTTCAACAATACCCCAACAATACCTTTCTGTAGTTCCACTAATAAATCAACAATGCCTCTCTGTTATCTCCAACAATACAACATTCCTTTGAACCAAAAAAAATCCACCATGTGAATAAAAAAAATCTTTTTTTTCTCCTCTGTATAACACAGATAATGTACCACAGATAATGTGTGCCACCACATTTCTTTGAGCAAAAAAAATCCACCATCGTGAATAAAAAAAATATTTTTTTTTATGACAACACTATGCAACAATGCAACCATGACAACCCTATTCAACACTATTACCCCCCTATGTTTTTTTTTTTATTTTTTTTTATTTATGATATTTTCCTTTTTATAATGTTGCACTCCATAACCAATTTTGTTACGCAAAAAAAAACGATAAAAAAAAAATAAAAAAACATACCTATCAACAATAAGTATCGAACCCACGACCAAAGGCAAACCAATCAAAGTACCTGAACTGAAAGACAACCCCTAACGTTTCAACCACCATCTCAAAATCTCACGTTTATTCCACTGATGTCTTGTACGGCTTCAAATTAACTACATTAAATACACCTTTCCTTTTGACCCCCCATGATTATTTACTAACTCATATGCATTACTCCCAGCACTTGCAGCAATCACGTACGGACCCTCAAAAATATCAAAAAATTTCAGACATTCTTTGGCTGACAAATTGGACACATGAAGTAATTTTAATAACACCTGGTCACCAACCCGGAAAACTGTTTTGTGTGGGAACTTTTTCTCATGGTACGATTTCCGACACTCCGCTTGCCTCACCAACCGATCCCTAGCTAAAATCACTTTGACCTCTTTCGAAACATCTTGATCAATTTCCAGTTTTAAATATTCAGCAACAGTAGGGGTATATTTTGTATTAAAATGGAGTTATGTTGGTGAATATCCCGTACCCTCATGGTACGTCGAATTCAACCAATCTTCCACCTGAGGTAGCCACTTTACCCAACCAGCATGGTTATGCGAACAATACACCCGAAAGATCCTACCAATTTCTCGCATCACCCTTTCAACCGGGTTCGACGCTGGATGACGTATAGAACTCATGTACACTTTAACCCCCCGTTCTTCTAAAGCTTCGTTCCACTCTCGTGATGTGAACTGGGTCCCATGGTCCGATAAGATGCTAGCTGGTTTTTGAACCGATGACACATACAGTTTGACCTTGTTGGTAACTGCACTTGCTGTTTGCCGAACAAGTGGATATAACGTAACCAATTTCGAAAACACATCCAAAAATACAAACACATACCTCATTCCTCGCTGTCCCCTAGGCAACGGACCAAAAATATCCACTTAAATCAATTGTCCAATATCAGTTGGTAGAATGGGTGTATAGGTACCATGCTCAACCCGATTAGGATGTTTTGTACGCTGACACACATCGCACGCTCCAACAATCTTCCTCACCATTCTCTCCAAATGTTTGCAATGAAAAAACTGACGTAAAACAACAATACACTTTTTCGCGCTAAAATGCCCCAAGTCCACATGTACGCTAACCACAACTTCCGGTACCAATGCTCTCGGTAAACACAATTTCCACGACCCAGCGTTATTTGTTTGGTGATATAATTTACCATCAGTAATTTTAAACCTTTCCTCCCCATTAATATCTCCATTCTCCAACGGCGTATAGATAGCTCCAAAATCTTCATCCTTCCTTTGATAATCAATAATGTTTTTCAATTTTGTCTTCAAAGCTGGGCTAACACTTTGTATAATAGTTGCAAGAACTACCTGACGATCGGTACTATGGACGTCTACCATTTCCCCCGTTGATTTCTTCGGAAACCGACTAAGAATATCCGCCACTTTATTATCACGTCCCGGACAACGAATGATCGTAAATTTAAACTGTTGAATCAGGAGAATCCATCTTGTCAGTCTGCTTGACAGAAGTCTACTGTGCATTAAGAAAGTTAACGCCTTGTGATCGGTTATGATCGTCAAATTTACTCCACATATAAAGATCCAAAACTTCATTAATGACCATACAATAGCCAATAGTTCTTTTTCTGACACCGTGAAATAGACTTCACTACCCTGCAACAATCGTGACGCCATAAAAATGACCATTTCATGCCCGTTATCATTTAATTGAAACAAGTGCGCCCCCAATCCAATATCACTTGCATCGCATTGTAGGTAAAACGGCTTACTGTAGTCCGGAAACTTCAATTGTACACTCGCAATAAATAAGGATTTCACTTGTTCAAACGCTTGCTCATGTTCCTCATTCTACACCCAACGTACACCTTTCTTAATAAGACTTTGCAGCGGTACTGTCACTCTCGCATACACATCAGAGGAAATACGATAAAAACTGCATAATCCAAGGAAACCTTTCAACTGCCGTATATTCTTGGGTCTCGGCCACTCATACATCACTTCTAACTTCCGCGGGTCGGGACTTAAACCCCCACTACTCAGTATATGTCCTAAGAAAGGAACAGTGCTCTGAAAAAACTTCGATTTTGACAAGTTAATGGTGACTCCCGCTGCCGCTAATTTAGATAGTTTAATCTTGATATGTTCCAGGTGTTCCCCAAACGTGCGAGAATATATAAGTAAATCATCGACATACGCTTTACAGAAATGCTCAATATCCCGTCCCAACACATGATGCATTGCCCGTATGAAAACTACGACCGACACATTTAATCCAAATGGCAGAACAGTAAAACAATAAACATCTTGATTGTGTTTAAAAGCAGTCAGTGGTCTACTCTTTCTAGCTAATGGCACCTGCCAATACGACGCCACCATGTCTTAGTTTGTCAACCACTTAAATTCTCCAAAACTTTGTAACAACTCCTGAGGGGGACAAGGACTCTCATATTCAGGAATTAATCTTTTATTTAAATGCCTCGCATCCAAACATAATCTCACGGCACCTCCCTTCTTCATCACAACAACCATAGGATTGATATATGGACTAACGGTTCGTTCGATTATTCCCCCTTCAAGCATACTGGCAATTTGTTTATCCACAGCCTCCTTGTGCGCATACGGTACTGGATAATTTCTTTCAAAATAACTCCCATCACAGGTTACGTTAAGTTCACAATCAAAACCCTTAATTTTCCCGGGGGTGTCTTGAAACAAACCCTGGTAAGTAAACAACACTTCATGCAATTGACATTTCTGATTAGCTTCTATGGGTAACTTTTCAATAATATCTTGTAATCTACCTCGTTCTCCTTGGCTGTTACTATTAGATAATTCACAACCCTCTGACGTCACATGACAAATGGTACTCAATTCCGATCTTCAACATTACCGCTTCGGTACATGGTTACAACTGTGGATCCACCCAACTGTCATTCACAACCAGCTTATTATTTTTAAAATCAACTTTTACCGAATTCTCAGACAACTAATCAACACCCAAGATTACGTCTCTTACCAGGTTAGCCACTACTAAACATATTGCTTTTGTTTCAATTGGACCAATGTTTACATCCACAAACACCAATTTGGTTACTCGTTTACTTCGTTTACTTGTTGCCCCAAGCATAGTTATTCCAACAACAGGTAGAGACACAAGCCGCTTACCCTTGCCTATTAATTCTTCATAAAATTCTTCGGACATACAAGACACCTCTCCTCCTGAATCTAATAAAGCATCCACAGGCACTCCCTCTAAATCAACATGTAAAATGGGACACAGGGGTACTCCTTTATGGTCGTTCCCTCCTTCCTCCTCTTGTAGTAAGAACTCACTTGGTTTCTGAAAAATGGTACTAACTTGTTTCGCGGACTCTGGATACCGAGGCTGACGACTACCGCTCACTTCCCCAGCCATTAACGGTTTAAATTTCCCATCTTATCACGTCGAATATTATTTTCGTCAATACGACTGCCACTAGTCGCCTGGTTCCTCCAGTTCCCTTGTGGTGCTTGTGGGCGGTTACCCTGGTTACTCCCCATGAACGAAATATTTTCTCCCTCCAAATTCGATAAGGTACTCAATACGTGACTAGCCGTCCCATGGGTTTGAAGTAGTACGACCTTGACCTCCATTTCGGAAATGACTAATGAGTTGTCTTACTAGCACAGGTTCCGGTATAGGGCACGCTAAATATTTAGCCTGTCTCATTAACCGCTTAAATATCCCGACATCGTTGAAAATCCCGACGGAGAATATCTACCATTGTATATTTGCTTCATTAATCTACTCTGTTCAAACTGGTTCCAGTATTTTTCAAGAAATGCACACCGAAATTCTTCATAAGTCCGCAAGTCATTCTCTCTTAGCCATTCCTTCACGGACCCCCCACAACTTGGACATACAAGACACCTCTCCTCCTGAATCTAATAAAGCATCCACAGGCACTCCCTCTAAATCAACATGTAAAATGGGACACAGGGGTACTCCTTTATGGTCGTTCCCTCCTTCCTCCTCTTGTAGTAAGAACTCACTTGGTTTCTGAAAAATGGTACTAACTTGTTTCGCGGACTCTGGATACCGAGGCTGACGACTACCGCTCACTTCCCCAGCCATTAACGGTTTAAATTTCCCATCTTATCACGTCGAATATTATTTTCGTCAATACGACTGCCACTAGTCGCCTGGTTCCTCCAGTTCCCTTGTGGTGCCTGTGGGCGGTTACCCTGGTAACTCCCCATGAATGAAATATTTTCTCCCTCCAAATTCGATAAGGTACTCAATACGTGACTAGCCGTCCCATGGGTTTGAAGTAGTACGACCTTGACCTCCATTTCGGAAATGACTAATGAGTTGTCTTACTAGCACAGGTTCCGGTATAGGGCACGCTAAATATTTAGCCTGTCTCATTAACCGCTTAAATATCCCGACATCGTTGAAAATCCCGACGGAGAATATCTACCATTGTATATTTGCTTCATTAATCTACTCTGTTCAAACTGGTTCCAGTATTTTTCAAGAAATGCACACCGAAATTCTTCATAAGTCCGCAAGTCATTCTCTCTTAGCCATTCCTTCACGGACCCCCCACAACTCTGTTTAGCTAAACTGAGTTTTGATTCCTGCGATATTTCATACATGTCAAAACGACTCTCCAAAATAGCCACGAACTCTACTGCATGTAATCCACTCACAGAATTATTAAAAGTACAATTTGCTCACTGGATAGCTTGTCACTCACATATCGCTCACGTTCCCATGTCGCCCTATTCCCCATTGTTGTCTCTCTCTCTCTTGTCTTCCCAAACTTTTCTTCGATCTTGCTATCTATTTGACTTTCAATTCGATTTTCCACTTCGGTTAATTGACCTTGTAATCCACTAATCCTGTTGTTAAATTTAATCTCATTCTCAGTTTGTGCCAATAGATCATGGTCCAATCTAACCACTACCTCAGCTATCTGTTCCACCTTATCCACCAATAAATTGCCTTTCATTGTTGTTGCCTCCATATCGTTTTCTACCTGATGTACCCTCTCCTCATACTTTCCTGTGTATTTCTGTACATTTTCATCAATTCGACTGACTACTCCTTTAATCTGTTTGTCCATACGCACTTCTAGCTCCTTCTTAACTTCTTTAACTTGTCCATCCAACTGTTTTCCCAAACTATACTTGATCATATTCATTTCCGCGGTCATTTCTTTCCTCATTTTCTCCAAGTCCATCTGCTTAACCATATCCCTTTTCAATTCCTCCAAGGTCCTAGCTTGTTCATCCTGGCCTTCCTTCAAAGCCCTAGCTTGTTCATCCTGTCTTTTCTTCATTTCTTCCAAAGCCCTAGCTTGTTCATCCTGCCCTTTCTTCAAAGCCCTAGCTTGTTCATCCTGCCCTTTCTTCAAAGCCCTAGCTTGTTCATCCGGCCCTTTCTTCATCTCTTTCATTAAACTCTTAAACATACTCTTGATATCACCATCCTCATTTGGACCCTCCATGATCAACTCCTCAGACTCACTCCCTTCAATATTGTCAAATTCCATCTCCATTCTTATACCCTAAACCCCTAGACTTTCTACTGCCTCACGACCCTATTCCAATCATACACTCACACAATCCTACACTTGGGTTAATCACGAATCTAATCCTTACTGATTTACTAAAATTTTGTAATACCTTCCCTGAACAACTCTCTTGTATATCAACCTATGGACAGACCTCCTAACCCTCTCGGTTGTGGTAATTGATCGAGCCCCTCATGTTGGTTGCCAAATTGTCACGCTACCCTAGCCCAACTATCGGGTGGACATTAATATATTAATAAAACCTAGCTCAGTGGTATGCAGTACTCACCCTATGTAGTCTTGATGCCCTCATAAACGAAGACCGCCGCATTCAAAGAGGAACTCTTCTTCGACTTCCCGATCAGCCTTCGTTCGCAGCACAAAAACAGTCCTTTCTTTATGAAATTTCAACACCAACTGAGCTTGGTATGTTGTTTTTCTCTAAAACCATAGCAACACCAGCAACAATCTTATTAGAACAAATTCAAACTATTCTGTTTCCATAAGCTTCCTTTATAATCACGCCACTGCCTTCCATAGATGCCACAAGGCGTACTTTAATTCCAGAATGAATTTCGGTATTGAATTCCGGGGAAATGAATCAAAGGTCGAAAAAGAGCAATCCGAGCAATTTCCCTTGCAAAATCCAGTGACCATTATAAACCTATTTTTAGAAAGCTACAGATACTATCTCTTTACTCACAATATTTTTTTATATTCTTGTCAAGACACTTTTATTTTTTACTTGTGTGGTTTTGTGGTGACAAGTATAACAATTAATAATAATAAAAATAATAATCATATTAATTTATGTTTCGTTCGTACACATCAAACATAACATACAACATTTTAAAAAGAATAACGTAATTCATAGTCACAATACAAGAATACAAAAGCAAATTCATAACACAAAAATGAATATAAAACTATCCCATTGAAATTCGCACCATATACAACTATCCTTTTTTAACCACTTACCAATCGAAGTAAAAGATTGCTCTTCAATTGGACTCTTCAAGACTAAAATTAAAAAAATTCTAATTTGCATTGCTTTCTACAACATAGAGGAATACCTAAATGACCAACTTTTTCCACAGTAAATTGGGTCTTATTATACTTCCTGTATTCCCGAAATGGTATGCTGGAAATGGTATAAATAGTATTTTTAATCATGAATCAAAATGTTTATTTAAATGTGCTTTGCTCACAAATAATAAAGATATAAGAGTACATTATTTATCTGGGAATCATCCCCCCACTCTAACTCAAGTCCCCTTCCGTGTCCAACATCTCGTTTGGTTGCAGGATGGCTGAGAGCGTTGACGCTCGGTTCGTTATAACCAAGCCTGGTGTCCTGGTGTTGGGTGGAGGCCTGCCTGCTGGATCGAGCATTGTGTCGTTCTCCCAAGATGAGACCGTCGTTCAGATGTCTTGCGGTATGGACCACTCTGCAGTTGTCTGCGAGTCTGGCCGCGTCTACACCTTCTGTGTAACACAAGACACAGGACGGATGAAGAACGAAGGCTCGGTCGCTGAGCCGAGGCTTGTTGACACTCTCAGCACTGTTAGTATAACCCAGGCTGCTTGTGGACTTCAACACACCGTGTTCCTCACTGACAAGGGTGAGGTGTATTCGTGTGGGCGGAATGACATGGGTCAGCTTGGCCTCAGTCACACCCGTGACACCCCCACACCCGTCCTGGTTGCCGGTCTGCCGCCCATCAAGAAGGCTGCTGCTGGGCGTGACCACACGGTGGTTCTTGCAACAGGCGGGGAGGTGTGGGTGTGTGGACACAACAGTGCCGGCCAACTAGGACTCGGTCATACAAACCAGCTTATTTCATTTACTTGCGTGCCCGACCTCCCCGAGACCATCGTTGAAATATCGTGTGGCGGCTGGCATACAGCTCTTGTCTCGGCCTCTGGGGTTCTCTTGATGGCTGGGTGGAATGAGTATGGTCAACTGGGGCTTGGTGCAGTCAGAAGTGATGTGTCCAGCTTCACAAGAGTATCGGTGCCGTCAACAGCCGTGGCTGCCGTGTCCTGCGGTTATGAACACACTGTAGCCCTCGGAGTAGATGGGACGACCTGGGCTTGGGGCCGTAATGATAAAGGTCAGTTGGGTACCGGTGACACAACCAAGAGATCCGCCCCCACTAGAATGATTGGCCTCAAGCGCCAGCCTGTCTCCCAGGTTATCGCTGGATATAGCCACACTGCAGTGTTGACACGGGCAGGGGACGTGTTTGTGTGTGGCCGAGGAACAAATGGTGAACTGGGTCAGGGGAAGAATAGCCTCTCGGTAGCGACTCTGTTGCCGAAGTCACCATGGCTGGAGGTTCAACAAGTGGCTTTTGCTTCAAGATATTCACTACTGTCGGTCACGTCAATCGTCGCACCTTCAGCGCAGCTCGGGATAGAAATTGATGAAAAGTTAAGGAACGACAAAACGGACTTGGAGCAGAGCATAATGCGGACCCTGGAGTGCCCCGTGTGTTACAAGGTCATGTGCGCACCAATACACCTGTGCACCGAGGGGCACAGCCTGTGTAACGCTTGCCGGTCTGACGACAGTATCACAGTTTGTCCGCTGTGTCGCGGACAGTTCTCCGCTGGGAGGAATCGTCTTGCGGAGGGGCTCAGTGACAATATTCGGATATCGTGCACGCAATGCCTGCTGCGCATGCCCGCATGTGAGCTGTGGGGACACAGCGCGGTTTGTCCCCGCCGCGATTAGACTATCCCCGCCGTGACTATGACTGCCCCCTGGGGCCTCATTCCTGTACATTTTTTTAACCCTCCTTAACTCTCACTAACCCCATGTTAAAATGACCCCTGGGTTAACTCCTACACAGGCTTCCCTGCATAATTCGGAGCCAAATATGACCCTGACTGATAGTAGGGTTAAGAAGAGTTATCTCAACAATACATTGGAATGCCGCCATTTTGTCAATGCCCGTGTGTATAGTTTCACAAATGTCACATTTCAATTCTTTATTGAGAGTATCTTATTTCATGGATACGTTACTTTATGTCTTTATTGAAGTTTATAAACAATTTTGTGTATTTATAGTACATTATATAGGTCCTTCATATGTAAATGTATAGTTTTATTGAGTATTTTATCAAAGTTTTGAGGTTATTGGACTGTTTTTGTTTGTTATTGTTTTTATTTCGTCTCGTTTTTTCAACAATGCCTTCCTTCGATCGGCGTCTCAATTGCTGACTCCTGATTGGCTATTGACTAACACCGGGGTTAAGTTTGCAAATGTACAGGAATGAGGCCCCTGGCGTGCGGCGGTTGGAGGGGCCGGCCCGAAGCGATGCTGGGCCACGCCCTCTCGGCCCACGCGGACCGGACGTGGCCCGACCTGCCACGCACGTTTGTGCAGCGGCGCGGACTCTTGCTCACGGACGTGCTCGCGGCGCACGGCAGAGTGTTCACGCTACATCGCGGGTACGACGGGGAGGGGCGCACGTTCCGGGCGGCCGTCAGGTACGTGGGCGCGCCCGAGGACAGGCACGCGTTCAGGTTCAAACTCACACTTCTCACCGAAGACATGAGCACTACTTACCGCAGGAACCTGTGTTCAGACATCGAGAGCGTCGAGGACATGTTCAGTTCATCCAACTGTGTGAGCTTGGAGGGGAAAGGTCTTGACGCGTTTCTCCAAAACGGCGATCTGACGTGTCGGGCGGCCATCTTGGAAGTGTGATCCGGGCGGTTGGGTTTCAACTTGTATACCGTTACACCACGTTGCACTCGACAGGCGCAGAGAAAATACTAAACTCAGCTATGTATAGTTGGCCCAACACTACCTTACACATGCTTTCGTCACAGGCAACAGGTTCGTAGCTTATTAGCGATCGGTACTTTCACGGTTGTGTCTCGGGCAGTTCGCTGGTTGGCTATGAGTGCCTCGCCTGTGACGAAAGCATATGTAAGGTTCTTGGACCAAGTGTACCAGTAAGTAAGTGTTCAGTTACGTTCTTGGCTCTGTTTTGTGGCCGAGGTGGGTGTTCATCAGTTAGGCAGCCTGACAAGCTGCCCACTAATATCCTTGTTGAACATTGCTCGCATTGAACAACTATCTACTACTTTCAAGTAATCACCTCAATTGTTTTTATAAATTGGTATAATCATTCATCTAGATGAAATGTAAACTAGAGTCTATGTTGTTTAGGTGTGCGGGCATGTATTGCACAGTCGCATTGTTCTTATTGTGTTCTCATGGTATGTGAAATGTTAATTTAAGTTATTTACAATATTTCTTTATCTTGGCAACAGAAATTTAAGGCATTCAATTGAACTCATTCTGCTAGATTGAATGTATTTTTGAGACCATTGATCACGAGTGTACATATTGCATTATTCTCATTGTATTAACGTTAGCCTAATGCTGACGATAGACGATCGAGAAAATCGCGCGAGTTGGTTTGCGAGAGTTTATTACCATCGCTGATACACGTTCAACAGAAATCGTTTGACAGCAGTGGCCCCTATTGGTGTGATATTGTTAACTCACTAGTTACGATAGTTGCCGTCGTAGTACGCCTATGCGTTGTTTTCTACTTCTTCAACGCACATTGGAAGAGATTCTTTCTCTTCTGTTTAACGTTTATTTTTCTTGCCTTCTTCTTTCGAGTTATTATAAATCTAAATATATTGGCCGCAGCAATTGCAATCTCTGTTGTCATTGCGAGAGCAGAACATCGAGTAAAGTATACTTAAAGTAAATCCAGTATTATTCATAATGATAGGTTATGGGTACAATGTTTACATTCTTCGCGGGCTTTGACAACCATAAATAGTACTGAAAGTGTAGTCGGTAGACATCTCTCGCATCAATGATCATGTGATACCACGGCGATCTTTGATTGGGGCTCGCTAACTTTTCTCGCTAACTAGTTGGAATTGTTGGACATTTTCTCAACTCGCGCGAGTTGGCTCAACCGTCTGTCAGGAGGTTGGCGAGTTGCATGTTATCAAGTATGGGCCTGCTCATAGCGAGATTCTCACGCGAGCCAACTCGCGCGATTTTCTCGATCGTCCATCGTTAGCATTATGCTGACCTTTTTTGTGTGTAACTATGGTAATTTCTTTACTTTTACAACTTATATTTTAAGCTTTCAATGCTTTTTTAAAACATATGTTATTACCTTTAAACTGTGTTTACAAAGTCTGTGTGCATTGTATTATTATTATTAATGTGTATGTAGATTGTAGATTTTACAACTAAGCTATCTGAGTTGGGCCCAATTGTGAATGTTTTCAATGCTTGTGGATTTATATTTTATATTCATAATTTTGATACCTTAAATGTAACATTAAAATAGTTTTAAGCAAGTAAAGTGTACATGACACGAATGACATTGTTGCATTCTCCTTCACACCATCTGTTTCATAAAGAATCCCGTTCGTGCCATCCCGTTAACATGCTCTTGGGTTGTTCTCCTTGAAGGGTAATTAATTGTAGCCCGGCCTGGCCTAGGCTGGTCTGTCTGGAAGAATTGTGATGTAGATGTTATTTGTCCTTTTTTGATAATAAAAAAGTAGACTGAAGTACGAGGTGAACTACTAAGGTACTAAGGTGTGTACTAAGTGAAGTGTGCAAGTGGACCCTGAGGGCTATGCCGGCGGCCGGCTTCTGGTATAGGGCCATCCTAGCCGGCCGGACAGGTCGAGGGGGAGGAGTCAGACGAAATCCTCCCCTTTACCTTTTCTACACCTTAACGTCCTTCTTATCCCTATCTTCCGAACACTCCCTCCCCACCCGTCATATGCAGTGTTGAATTCAGCTATGATCCCGGGGGGAATTGTAATTCGCCCCCCCCCCCCCCCCCCCCCACCCCCCGAAAATAAACGGAGTACAAGCTTCATATATTACTTACTTTGAAATGGCACTAAATATTACATTCAAGGTTTTTGTTATGACTTATGTTTGCACCTGTAATGATAGGCAGACCTTGCGAAAAGAGAGTATGAAACTGCTCACAAGGAAGAAATTAAATTAAAGCGGAAATATAGTAGAACAGGTAAAAACGACATAAGAACCTAGTAATTGCACCGTACACTAAAACGCAATATTTCGAACCTTGATCAGAGCTCTTCAACAGGCAAAAACACACTAGCTCGCCACTGACAGCTGACACTGGAGGAGGTTGTGTCCTGCGCCGCCTTGGTGTGGGTTGGTGGGAGAAGTGCAAGGTGCGGAGATCAAGTAGGTAGACCTTGGGGTGGTTTAAAACTAGGTGGTGCGGTGTGGAGTGAGGTGGCGGTGGGGTTTATGTCAGTGTCAGCTGTCAATGAGCTGTCAGTTGCGAGACGTGTGTTTTCGCCTGTTAAAGAGCTCTGATCAGGGTTCAAAATATTGCGTTTTAAATTGTTTTCATGTGTGACAAGGAACAGTGCACAGTCCAATTACTAGGTTCTATAAAACTCACAAGGACTCTTAATGTTCGCACCTGTAATGATAGACAGACCCTGCGAAAAGAGAGTATGTGACAGCTCAAGAGGACTCTTGCTACGGCTTGGCCAGGAACTCGATATGTGAATGAATGGCGATTACTGGTGCTCGAACATCCAACTCTGAGATATCTGATAGCATTTACGTTATTGTATTTTACCCCTCGACTCATCACAATAAGTAATAACATATCTTGGAAACAATTAATCCTCCAGCTACCTTATCATATACAGACAGTTATAGACAGACACGAGATTAATTCGAGTGTGGACGATGCACATGTGTCAATATTGACAGCGTCTCGTGTATGACGGGGTGTGTCTAAGGAATAAACAAATATTAAAACAATACACATGAATTAAAAATCAGTTTTCAAATTTAAGGTTCATTGATGCAGACAAGATCATAATCTACTAACCCTTGGACCAGTAACAGTAGAAGACGGAGTATGACGTCACAGCGGGTGAGGCCAACATTAAATCGAGGCAGACCACGTGATGTGGGGACAGGATGCGCGGCAATTTAAAGCGTCTGCGTATGAACAGTACAAACAGTACATCGTTGTGTAAAGAAAAATGATCATTTTCAATGAGTGCAAATAAAAAATATGTTAACTAAGAATAACAGTACATTCACTTATCATTTCTGAGGAAAAACAAATAATAATAATATGAATACATCCTTTAAAAGGCCGTTATTTAGTAATTTGTAAGATAAAGTTATCAAGTTGCATTCCACTAGCATTTGCTTCTGATTATGAGGAGCACTATGCGTTATACTATGAAGATGATAATTATATGTATTAGGCCTATTCGTCATTGCATTGAATTCTAAACACGGAGGTATAGCAGCTGGATGTATGGAGGTATAGCAGCTGGATGTATGGAGGTGTAGCAGCTGGATGTATGGAGGTATAGCAGCTGGATGTATGGAGGTATAGCAGCTGGGTGTATGGAGGTATAGCAGCTGGATGTATGGAGGTATAGCAGCTGGGTGTATGGAGGTATAGCAGCTGGGTGTATGGAGGTATAGCAGCTGGGTGTATGGAGGTATAGCAGCTGGATGTATGGAGGTATAGCAGCTGGATGTATGGAGGTATAGCAGCTGGATGTATGGAGGTATAGCAGCTGGATGTATGGAGGTATAGCAGCTGGATGTATGGAGGTATAGCAGCTGGATGTATGGAGGTATAGCAGCTGGATGTATGGAGGTATAGCAGCTGGATGTATGGAGGTATAGCAGCTGGATGTATGGAGGTATAGCAGCTGGGTGTATGGAGGTATAGCAGCTGGATGTATGGAGGTATAGCAGCTGGATGTATGGTGGTATAGCAGCTGGATGTATGGAGGTATAGCAGCTGGATGTATGGAGGTATAACAGCTGGGTGTATG
>OX246744.1:38644699-38654699 GCA_945910005.1 Isoperla grammatica
TCTGTCGTCAGGACACTATGTCACTAAGCACAGTGACATAGTGTCCTTAGGACAGAGCACATACGTTGCTCAGAAACGTTGACTAATATGACAAGTAAGTGTGATAAACGTGACTTAACAACCCGTAGTGTTTACATATATATATATATATATATATATATATACAGTGCTTTTTTTCTAAAATAAAGTTAACCGGTACGTTCGGTATAATGTTTCATGTGACTGGCGTGGTATAGCTGGTTCCAGCCGCCGGAGGCAAATTCGCCGTAGGCGAAAAACTTTTGGGGTACTGCATTAAGTTTGATGGCCAAAAATGCATTTTTAAGACGGATTTGTATCGTAGATATCGACGAAATATGAAGCTTATGTTGCACAGCTCATGACTGGGATTAGATCCTGTGTCCACACGATCGAGAAAACTAGCGTCCACAGAAAACATAAAATATCTTTTTTTAAAACGTGCCAATAGTGATGGTTTCATTGTAATAAGACGGAAACTAAAATTATTTTTTCAGACCCCCCCCCCCCCCCCCCCCCCCGTTCATGTTGAATCCGCCCCTGTTTAACGTGACCCAAACACGAGACGTGCATTTACTCACTACATACTTAATAGGTAATATTTGTTTTAAAATAATTTATAACTCACCAAAATCGATGATATCGAATTCAAATAGTCGTGTTCTCGTCAGCAACACGTCGGTCTTTTGCTCTGTTTCGGGTATAGGTGGCGAGGTGACGACCCAAGAAGTTATTTTTCGGTTCATTTTTATTTTTTACACTCTCACTAAACACACACACACTCGCTATAATCACGACATCTCCACTCGTCACCATAGAGGAAACTAACCCGGCCACACACAACTTACAATTCCTTGACCACCGATCTCCCCCCCCCCCCCCCCCCCCGTTCCTCCCACAACACAACCCAATCGTTGTCTGTAAATTGAAAAGGCGCTTTCCAGGAAAACAGAAAAGTAAGAATAGGTAAATTCTCTTTTGCGGTTCCCAGAAGCTACTCTTGACAGTTGACATTTTAGTCAAAACAACCCTAATTATCTTTCCTTAGAACTGATGACCCAAATAATAGAAAAGATTACTGTAGTGAGTGGCCGCCAAGACATGTCACACCCATGTCACCAGCAGGTGGCAACATCCTTATATTACAAAATGAAACATATTTTGCAGTCACAAGCCTGTCACACTGCACAATTCAAAGTTATTCACGTGCTTCAAGGCTGATCGTAGCGTACCGGCTATAGTGTGACTTTATCGCCTTTTACCGGTACGCCTCTTGTGTTAGCCGGTACGCGTACCGGCTCGTACCGGCCGAAAAAAAGCCCTGTATATATATATATATATATATCAATAAAATTAAAATAATTGTGGGTTATTCCGCCACGTCCTACCTCCATATTGTGCCGACGTTTCAGGAACCTTATGGATCCTTACATCATTTTAATATATATATATACACAACACACACATATTGGCACAATATGGAGGTAGAACGGTCTAACCTACAAATTGTTTTCGTAATTTATATTTGGAACCAACAAAATCCAAGAAATCATATATGTATATACACACAACACACACATTTTTTTGGCACAATATGGAGGTAGGAAGGTATTGGCTTTAAAATTGTTTCGTACTTTACATTTTGCAACCAACAAAATCTAAGAAATCATATATATATAAATATATACTGTACCTTCTGCCTCTTTTTCCTCACTAGAACATATTTTATCTTGTTCTGAGTTCCAATTTTATAGACACACATATTGGCACAATATGAAGGTAGGACGGTTTTACCTTTAAAATTATTTCGTAATTTATATTTGAAACCAACAAAATCTAAGAAATAATAAATATATACACACAACACACACATATTTGCACAATACTATATATATATATATATACAAATAAATATAGGTAATTTATTATTAAATGTTTCTTAAATTACATACTTAAATTGATTTAAAAGTTCATTAGCTTGATGAGTTTACCATTATTGCTTTATAGTACAAAATATTAATAAAATTATACCCAAAGACAAATAACAAATTCATCGGCCAAGTTTTTATTTATAAAAACAGCGTGTTAATTTTGTTTCTCCTACCTCGAAATGTTTCAATGAGTTTATTTAATTTTGTAATTGCTGTTAATTTATTTACTTATCAATTATTAAGTGATGTAAACATTTATATATTCATTTATTGAACATTATAAATAATAATAATAATAATAATAATAAAAATTATAATAATAATAAGAATGATAATAATAATAGCATTTATTTGAGTTTCAAAGTCTCTTACATGAAACGTTTCGCGTGACGTCGATTACTGTGAAATCCCGATGTAACGTTTTTCTAGAATCTGCTCCAAACAAACAAAAAACAGAAACAACTGATGAATACGTGAAAACAGTGAAAGCAACAATATAAATGGAAAAAAATGAGTGTTGGTATTTTATTCCCTTTGCATCGAAGTGGGCAAGGAAATACAATATTTTGATGCCCTAATGAATGTAATATGAATAGACTGAATAGTGGTAGAACAGTATACTTGCCCATTATCAATCAATGGACACACAGGATCTGTTTTGATTGACTTGTATTGTTGTTGCAGATAGTTGTCTTCCGAGATATACCCTTGTCACAGCAGATCCCGCTTGGAAGCCTGAGACGAGGTATGTAGGGCCTACAGGTCCAAGACAATCTACTAACGTGATCAGTTAATGGGCACAAAGGATCTGTTTTGATAGACTTGTATTGTTGTTGCAGATAGTTGTCTTCCGAGATATACCCTTGTCACAGCAGATCCCGCTAGGAAGCCCGAGACGAGGTATGTAGGGCCTACAGGTCCAAGACAATCTACTAACGTGATCAGTTAATGGGCACAAAGGATCTGTTTTGATAGACTTGTATTGTTGTTGCAGATAGTTGTCTTCCGAGATATACCCTTGTCACAGCAGATCCCGCTAGGAAGCTCGAGACGAGGTATGTAGGGCCTACAGGTCCAAGACAATCTACTTATGTGATCAGTTAAGTGTATAAGTCATAAGCCATGGCTAGTTGATCACGGAAATGAACAGGAACTATTACTACTACTACTAGGAAAGGACCCATTTGAGAAAATTGGTCTTATTGGTCTTATCTCGGTTTGGTGGTTTAATGAATGATATAATGGGTACTTTAACGTCGAAAACCTCAGCAAATTGTCATGTTTTAATTATATATCAAGAATGCACCTCAAAATCGTAAATCTGAGTAATTAAGACGGCACTTCAAGCTTCGTCCAACTCCTGTAGACAGAGAGCGTATAGTTCTGTCTCAATCTCGGAGGCGGGCCCGGTGAGGTGTCAGTCAGGCATCGAGAGCCGTTATCTTGTGAGTCGTATGAATGAGAGAACGCTTTAAGGTCAACTCGGCTGGCGATAGGGGAAGCTATGACGTATACCATACATGAACCACAGATAAGGAATTCCCCACGTAGTGAATTTTTTTATCTGTGTATGAACGGTATTTGAAGCTCCGCTGACAGAAGTGGAATGTGAAGGTGGACAACCATGAAAATAATTGAAGTTTGTTTACGAATTAACGTTTCTTCTGTAAATATAATAATGTCCTTGCATATTAGCAAGGACAACCAGAGCAGGCCAGATCAAGAAGCTAATTTGTATTGGATAGCGAGAAAAATGAATGGCTGAAAGGTCATCATTGCATAAGAGGAAAAAAAAAAATATTAGCACAGTAATTATTACTTGTAAGCCAAGTAACTAGTTTCAATATCACGTAGTAGGCTATACAAATAAAACACAATAATATAATACATAACATACAATATCATATACACATAGATATAACAGACTATACATATGACATAATGATCCAATAAATCATAGAATCTCCCTAGACCATGATAGTACATACATAGTTAAATGGTGCTAAAACTGCCAGATGTAAATTTAAAAAAAACGTAGGACATTAACAGCAGCTAAGAATTAATGCAAATGCATTATTATATTATATTTTACAACAACGCACTCTGGCACAAGTTGACTATACTGTACACAGTATCGAACCGCTACTCAAGTTTAAAAAACCAACGTACGTTTCACAAAAACTACTGATCCGATACCTTTCAAGCTTTCAAAAAATAAGTAATTCTACACTAGTAAACCCAAATAGAGGACATGTATTATATTTCATAAATTTGCACACTATTATATTTTGGATGTACGCCAACAGCTATGGCTGCAGAGACCAATAAAGGTTGTAATTATTATTATTATTATTGTTATTATTATTATTACTATTATTATAAGAAAGAAAAAGAGAAAAAAACTATTAGGTATTTCAAAAGGTATCAAATGGGGGAATTTATTAGTAGCAAATAATTGTAATGTTTTATATGACGCGATATATTGTAACTTTAAAGTAGCGTACGGAAAGGCGACATACTCTAAACATTCTACAAGAAAACAAAGAGTTAACAAAAGCTGGATGACAAAAGAATGACTCGGCTTACTAAAGGAAAGAGATAATGCATTTCAAAAATGGAAAAATGTCCACAGCTATCGGTTTATAAATGTGTTTATAAGAAAAGTTACACTATTCTTAGGAATAATGTAAACAAAAAAATAGTAGAAAGGAAACGACAATACTATCAACATTTAATAGAAAGAAATAGATATAGTATAAAGGATACGTGGCAAAATATTAATAATCTGGTTGGTAGGAAAAAGCAGAACACAGTAGAGGAAGTAATACATAAATATCTCGGCAAAGGTGACACAATTCATAATGTAGTTGACAACTTTGCAAGTACATTTGTTGAAGATATTGAAAATATAATTCACCGTTGTGACATCCGATGTGTGGTCAACGATACGATAGGCGGTGGTGAACGGCAGCTACAGTCAATGTATATTCCTCCTATTAGCGTAAATAAAGTCACTGAGATAATAAACAGTATGAATAGCGATAAACAGGCTGGCATTGATGGTATTAGAATGAGAGACCTGCAAAATATTGTACATGAAATAAGTCCAGTAATTGCATTATTTATAAATCTGTCTTTAAAGGAGGGAGTGGTTCCTGATACACTAAAAGTGTCAATCATTAGACCTATCTATAAAAAAGGCGATCATTTAGATTATAAAAATTACAGACCTATTGCCATTCTCTCAAGTATTGAAAAAATATTAGAACGTTATGTGGCTGACTGTTTAATAAATTATATGACTAAATTTAATATCATTAACAGAGAGCAATATGGATTTCAAAAAGGAAAAAGCACAGTAGACTTGTTAGAATAATTCTCTGACTTAGTTAACTCTAAGTTAAATGACAACTTTCATATTTTATGTATGTTTGTTGATTTTAAGAAGGCTTTCGACACTCTTGACCACAGAATACTTTTAGATTCGTTGGACAGAATAGGTGTGAGGGGTAAAGTATTAGCGTGGTTTGAAAATTATTTGTTTAACAGGAAACTAATAGTAAAAATAGGGGAAGTTTATAGTAAAGCTAAAACAAGTAACAGTGGTGTACCACAGGGGTCAATTTTAGGACCCCAGCTTTACTTAGTATACGTGAATGTCATGGTAAAATATATTGTCAAGTGCCTTTCTTTCTTCTATGCGGACGATACAGCATTAATAGCAATACACAAGAACCTGAAAGTAGCAGAAGCGAATTTGCAAAGCGATTTTCTAAATATGTTAAAATGGAATCACGATGTGAGACTGATTATAAATACAGAAAAAACTAGAATCGTTCATATTTGTCTACCACTTAACTCTGATCGGAATGCCACAATAACTGTTCACGACCATAATTTCGAATGTCTACATCGAAACGCCGGCAATCACAGTACCGTACAATGTTCATGTCACACTACCATCGCTTCAGTTTACAGTCATCCATATCTAGGTTTAGAAATAGATCAAAAATTTTGCTGGGATATGCAAATTTCAAAAATATGTAAGCGCCTAAGATCTTGTGCTCATCAGCTTTATGCTCTAAGAGACTTTTTACCATTTAAACATTTAAAAATGGTGTATGTCGCTCTCGCGGAATCTGTCATTTCGTATGGGATATTGGCTTGGGGAGACGCCTCCCACTCGCAACTTAAAAGCTTAATTTCCATACAAAACAATATATTAAAGATGATGAGCACAAGAGGGAAAGCAGAAAGTAGTATTAGTGTACATGATTTATATTTATTATTTGATGTCTTGCCAGTAAGAGAAATTTTTATATACAAGCTAATATTAAAATACTTTTTCGAACAACAATACAAAATTCCTATTGTTCATGATACTTCAACTCGGGCAATAAGTGCTGGTATGTATAGGTTACCACTAGTTAATAACAAATATGGAAATAGATCATTAAGTTATTGTTTACCTTTTTATTTTAATAAAATTCCAATGGAGATTAAAATAGTAGACACGTTCGTGGAATTGAAAAGTAAATTAAAAATGTATTTGATTCATAATATAATATTGTAGTTATTTTTAATTTACTTGTTCAATTAATCAAGAGTGACATTTTTATTATATTGCGTAGTGTCATGTTTTTTATTTGTAATGCATTTATTTTTTTATTTTTTCAGTTCCATAACTATTTTGTTTCGAAGATGTGGAACATACCATACTTTAGTATACTTTAGTTTATTTAGTTCAGAAGTGTTATACTGCGTTTTTTTTTAAGTAAGATTAAATCCACAGATAAGTTGCTTGTGCAACTTGTGGATGTCCGGATAATATTATGCAACTAATTATGTAATGGGACAAATGTATATTGTAAATAAAAAAAAAAAAAAAATATTATTATTATTATTATTATTATTATTATTATTATTATTATTATTATTATTATTATTATTATTATTATTATTTTTATTATTATTATTTCTAGTATAATTATTATTATTATTATTATTATTATTATTATTATTATTATTATTATTATTATTATTATTATTATTATTATTATTATTATTGCAATACATACAAACTCGATCAAAACTGGCGTTAACATGTTGTACGGACATAAATGTCAAGTATTTCCATGTTCTTTACTAATTATACTCTACTTTGAACTAATTAAATAAATCATTGTCCATTTATTTTGCCAAAACAAACTGTAGATGCACAGGTAGATGCTATGTAGGCCTACGGTCGTGGCCGATTTGTACTCATCCAGTGGCGGACTGGTAGGTACGGAACTACGGAAACCCGTACGAGGCCCCCCCGGGTGAAGGCCCCCTTGGGGTCCACCACCCAACCCCCTGAAAATAAATATCTTACGCTATATAGATTATGAAACTAAATAGTAAGAAGAGCATAATATGTCATCTCATGTCAGTGCAGAAAGGGACATAACGTATCAAATAGACCATCTACAAGTGCTACTACTAATACTTACTAGTTTATTTTAAAATATAAAACATGCCATTGTTGGGAAAGTTATTTCTGTGATTTAATTTCCAAAGTGGTTCACAGTACAACATGTGTTCCACATATTTATCGTCGTGTATCGATTTTTAAACGTGTTTATAAACATTCTAAGCAAATTTATAGGAAACAATATAGTTTGAAATATCCAACTGCCAGTGTTGGGAAAGTTCTTTCTTTAACTTACTCTTGAACAGTGGTGTTCACAGTTCAAAATGTTGTTCCACATACCTTACATCATTTATCGATGTTTACACATGTTTATATGCGTTCTAAACAAATAAATAGGAAACAACAATCCTCCAAATTACTGCATGCTAGCTCGCAACTTGAGAGTGACTTTTGATAGTTTGCTAGTATACTTTGTTAGGTATATCAGAAAAATGACAATTTGGGCTGATCGCGTGTTTATAAGTGTTCAAAATTTTCAAAAGCGAACATTTTGGCAAAAATATATCATCGGTGCCTACTGAAATCCGATCCCGCGCAGCACTAGCCATAAGCCTTTCTCAAATGACAGGATCGAAATTCCATCCTAAGTAAGGAATTATAAATGCAATATTGACTTTGGTTTCATTGTTTTTCATGATAGGATATTGCCTCAAAACGCGTTTTAGGCCACTAAGCATCATGCAGGACCGAAAAATGTTTCGCCTTCGGCGAATTGCAGGGGCTTCGCCCCAGACCACACCTACATCCCGCTCCCACGTTGCGAGTAAAAACTACGAGATGCGAGTGGACAACTAGTACTCGATATTTGTAGACTGTAGAGGGTTGAGAAACAAAATATACAATATAAAACTGCCAGTGTTGGGAAAGTTTTTTCTTCAATTTCGTTTTTTAAAGTGGTGTTCACAGTTCAACACGTTGTTCCACATCATTTATCGATTTTTAAACGTGTTTATATGCGTTCTACAGAAAATAATAGGCTGAACTTTTCGCAACCGGCGACTGGGGCTTTGCCCCAGACCCCTTTCAACTTCGCCAAGTTCCGGGGCCCCTAAAATCCTTTTCCGTACGGGGCCCTTACCCCCCCAGTCCGCCTCTGCACTCATCCCAGCATTCGCTCTTCGTATATGGTAGAAAGTAGAAACCACGAAAACTACCATCAGGATGGAGAACTTCTTGAAGTCTTCATTCTTCTTAGTTCAAAAATTTGCGTACTATCCTACATGTGTTCAAAATACTTGCTTTTTGCATCTCGATGTATATGTTCGGTTGGAGACCAATTAGTTTAATACTGTCATGGAGTTTTCACGGAAAAACCCCTTTGCTGATTAAATTAACGGTCAACAGTCACATTATTCTGCTTCCACAGCCTTTTTTATTTCAATAGATAACTTCTTATGACCTTATAAGTTTATCTTTTCTCGCCAAGTTGTCTCTAGATTGTGGCATAAAGGAATTGTAACATCATTTAAATCGTTTCTTGTTTCTTTTTTGTCAATAAATATAATAATATAATTTATATTGCGATGTTTGGTTTGGTCTGTTATGACTGCTCGGTCGTAATATAATTTGTAATCCTTACTATCTAATACCTTTTCAGGCTTGTATTTGTAATATCATATTACAAATACAAGCCTGCTGCTAAGTGCTGATAGTGAGTCCCTTTTCGTAATGGGAAAAAAGGGTTTCGATGTTTTGATTGCCCTGGTAGCTCGGATTTCGTGAGCTCGGGCGGGTTGGTCGCTACAGCGGCCAGAGTCTTTACTTCTTTATTGAAATCATTTGATGCGGCAGGCGGGACCACAAGGGGTCATTTTAACCTCGTGGGGTGTTGTTGTCACTTTGGGGGTGGCTAGTGCTCGGTTGGGACTGTGTAACATTGTCTTTGGTTCGAGGCCCGACGCGAGCTTAGTCGTACCGCGCGCGGACGCTGTCCAGCCGGCTGATGTTCCGTCGGTTGCGATAGTCGAGTTCGTGCGTAGTCAGCATCCATGCCGACTCGGGAGTTGTATACCCTGTGCACGGTTAGATCAGGCACTGCTGTCTGTTGTGGTTGGCGTTGGTTTTCGTTTTGACTCGACTCTCGTAAGTGTGGTTTATTACTGTCAAAATGTCCATAGTGGGCTTAGTATACCTAGGTTATGTTAGCGTTATAGCCTTCAACTACATTGTTGGGCATGCAGTCGTTTTGTTGAAAAGCTAGGTTTATTTTTACACTTTGTATTGACATAAGGTTAAAGTTTAGGCTAATTTAGCTTTAGGTTTGCTGGACATTTCGGAGGACGCGCGTTGACGCAGTTGGAGCCGGAGAACAAGTTCTTTGTGTACGTAGAAGGTGAACATGGCCTGCGTTATTGCGCAGTTGAGGGGGTTAAATGCGTTCTTCCATTACGAAGCATCATAACTGTTGTATAGAGCTACATATTCCACAACATGAAACTAGAGTGCAAAGCTCTAAACACAAAAATGTGTTTGTGTATATTTTAGAAAATGCTGTGTGGAAGATGTTAGTTGTTAATGTCTTGTGGTTTATCTAACGCGTGGAATCTGTTCCTTTATGTTGAAACAGCGTGCTCGGTGG
>OX246744.1:38657199-38767199 GCA_945910005.1 Isoperla grammatica
AGGACAGTACAACGGTGTCACTCGGAAGATATCTAGGCCCTGAGTGGTGCCTGCGCATTATGGGGTTGCAGCTCCACGTGATCTATTATGACTTATCTCGTCAGAGATGGGGGGAGGTCACGTGTGAGTCATGCATATTGGAGTTCTCGTGGTGGGAACAGTGCTACGGTACCACTCGGGAGATATTTAGACTCTGAGTGGTACCTGCGCATTATGGGGTTGCAGCTCCGCGTGATCTATTATGACTTATCTCGTCAGAGATGGGGGGAGGTCACGTGTGTGTCATGCATATTGGAGTTCTCGTGGTGGGAACAGTACTACGGTACCACTCGGGAGACATTAAGACTCTGAGTGGTACCTGCGCATTATGGGGTTGCAGCTCCGCGTGATTTATTATGACTTATCTCGTCAGAGATGGGGGGAGGTCACGTGTGTGTCATGCATATTGGAGTTCTCGTGGTGGGAACAGTGCTACGGTACCACTCGGGAGATATTTAGACTCTGAGTGGTACCTGCGCATTATGGGGTTGCAGCTCCGCGTGATCTATTATGACTTATCTCGTCAGAGATGGGGGGAGGTCACGTGTGTGTCATGCATATTGGAGTTCTCGTGGTGGGAACAGTGCTACGGTACCACTCGGCAGACATTTAGACTCTGAGTGGTGCCTGCGTGCCTTATGGGGTTGCAGCTCCACGTGATCTATTGTGACATATCTCGTCAGAGATGGGGGGAGGTCACGTGTGAGTTATGCATATTGGAGTTCTCGTGGTGGGAACAGTGCTACGGTACCACTCGGCAGACATTTAGACTCTGAGTGGTGCCTGCGTGCCTTATGGGGTTGCAGCTCCACGTGATCTATTGTGACTTATCTCGTCAGAGATGGGGGGAGGTCACGTGTGAGTTATGCATATTGGAGTTCTCGTGGTGGGAACAGTGCTACGGTACCACTCGGCAGACATTTAGACTCTGAGTGGTGCCTGCGTGCCTTATGGGGTTGCAGCTCCACGTGATCTGTTATGACTTATCTCGTCAGAGATGGGGGGAGGTCACGTGTGAGTCATGCATATTGGAGTTCTCGTGGTGGGACAGTGCTACGGTACCATTTGGGAGACATTTAGACTCTGAGTGGTGCCTGCGTGCATTATGGGGTTGCAGCTCCACGTGATCTATTGTGAGTTATCTCGTCAGAGATGGGGGGAAGTCACGTGTGAGTCATGCATATTGGAGTTCTCGTGGTAAAAACAGTGCTACGGTACCACTCGGCAGACATTAAGACTCTGAGTGGTGCCTGCATGCATTATGGGGTTGCAGCTCCACGTGATCTATTGTGACTTATCTCGTCAGAGATGGGGGGAGGTCACGTGTGAGTCATGCATATTAGAGTTCTCGTGGGGGGAACAGTGCTACGGTACCACTCGGCAGACATTAAGACTCTGAGTGGTGCCTGCATGCATTATGGGGTTGCAGCTCCACGTGATCTATTGTGACTTATCTCGTCAGAGATGGGGGGAGGTCACGTGTGAGTCATGCATATTGGAGTTCTCGTGGTAAAAACAGTGCTACGGTACCACTCGGCAGACATTAAGACTCTGAGTGGTGCCTGCATGCATTATGGGGTTGCAGCTTCACGTGATCTGTTATGACTTATCTCGTCAGAGATGGGGGGAGGTCACGTGTGAGTCATGCATATTGGAGTTCTCGTGGTGGGAACAGTGCTACGGTACCACTCGGGAGATATTTAGACTCTGAGTGGTACCTGCGCATTATGGGGTTGCAGCTCCGCGTGATCTATTATGACTTATCTCGTCAGAGATGGGGGGAGGTCACGTGTGTGTCATGCATATTGGAGTTCTCGTGGTGGGAACAGTACTACGGTACCACTCGGGAGACATTAAGACTCTGAGTGGTACCTGCGCATTATGGGGTTGCAGCTCCGCGTGATTTATTATGACTTATCTCGTCAGAGATGGGGGGAGGTCACGTGTGTGTCATGCATATTGGAGTTCTCGTGGTGGGAACAGTGCTACGGTACCACTCGGGAGATATTTAGACTCTGAGTGGTACCTGCGCATTATGGGGTTGCAGCTCCGCGTGATCTATTATGACTTATCTCGTCAGAGATGGGGGGAGGTCACGTGTGTGTCATGCATATTGGAGTTCTCGTGGTGGGAACAGTGCTACGGTACCACTCGGGAGATATTTAGGCTCTGAGTGGTGCTTGCGTGCATTAGGGGGTTGCAGCTCCACGTGATCTATTATGACTTATCTCGTCAGAGATGGGGGGAAGTCATGTATGAGTCATGCATATTGAAGTTCTCGTGGTGGGAACAGTGCTACGGTACCACTCGGGAGATATTTAGGCTCTGAGGGGTGCCTGCGCATTATGGGGTTGCAGCTCCACGTGATCTATTGTGACTTATCTCGTCAGAGATGGGGCGAAGTCACGTGTGAGTCTTGCATCTAGTATGAACCACGGGTTTTGCCCAAGCCAGATTGAGTCAAAGGTCAATTGATAACGCCTTGCTATATATACACGTTGGGCTGGCGGTCCAACATTCACTACCTTCTCAGTCTGCATTGTTATCTTATCTGAGGAGTTTTGTACTATTCTTGAAATGTCCATATACGTTTTTCTGACTTTGGTGGGCTCCGCCTGGTTGCTGATTGGCCGTAAGTAAAACAACCATATTTTTATGTATATGTAGCAATAGAAACATATATGAAATGTGTTTTTTTGTAACTTTTCGTGAAATGTGAAATATTTATGTACATTACATACACATATGTTGTCACACAATTGTCAATTGTTATAAGATCATAATCCTATACCCGCATCGGAGTCCCCTGACTTTGATAGATCGTAAACAAATAAATGTTTAACCTCGAGAGAACCCAATGACACCATAAGATGTAAAGTTCTTACAAAACTATGTAAAAAACCACTACAATAGTTTTTGTACGATTGTCACTGAATTGGTTTATATACCGCAACCTAATTAATAATAGCACTGTTTTGCAATTCCCAGATCTTTCGAATTTTTCAACCACAATACACTCGCGATACCAGAATATGGACGGTCCGTATTCATAGTCGTCCCCTACCCCTAGGGGCGCCCGTTGTTGCTACGTACGTGTGTTCTATGTGGGAAGTAACATGCATGACACTGATACCTGGCAACAACGGGCGCCCCCAGAGGTATGGACGACTATGAGTACAATTTTTATTTATTTACAGGAATATTTCGGCATTTTGAAAATACAATATTTGTTTATTTATTATTTGTTAGTTGATTTACCAATTTATAAATTGCATGTACATTTAAAATAATTATAAAAATTTGATTTTCACAATGGCCTGATATCAGTGTAAATAACACATTCTTATTCTGGTACCTCGAGTGTTACTGAGGTTGATAATTTCGAAATGTCTGGGAATACATATTTAAATACATACTCTTTATTTGTCAATAGAAGATGTAAAACTAGGGGGCAGCAACATGTTGACTATATAGCTCCTAAAACATATAACAAACTTCCGTCCGACAAAATTTTTGAGATCCCTTTCAAGATTCAATTTTGAAGTCAAAATTTGGATAAGAATATGTGGTGTCTGGTGGTTAATGCTGTTCTTATGGGGGCTCAAACATTTGTCTTATTACTTTTTTTAATATCTCATTACCAACGGTGTAAATACACATTTTGGTCCGTTAAAAAAAATTGATTTACTGTGTAAGCAATAACAAAATTGTCAATTGTTATAAAGTTTACTGTTTCAATGACTACTACGAAATAATAACGTTACAACATAATATTTGTGTACAAATTATTGCCTATTTGTATTGTTATTATCCACTCTACTTTAGCAATGCAATTCTTTGTAAAATAGGCGTAATATGATCTTTTATTAATTACTTATAAAAAACGCTGATATTAAAAAATCTATATAGTTTTTTGGGGATGATTAACTTGAAATGAAAAATATATGTTCATATCAAGTGATTTATTCTGTAGCAGAAAAACACCGGTTTGAGTGGTAAATGCGCTTGTATAATAAATGGTTCATGTCATATTTACTACCCATAAGCACAATGCTTTCACCCCCGCTCTCCCTAGCGGCAGCGAAGACAACTTCTAGCAGCAGCTCCCGAAGATATCGGCACACCCTCCCCCCACGCCCCCCTCACCAATACACTGCCTCACAACCCTCTTATCTTTTATTGTTATGAACGTCGAACTTAGCTTATTTCTTTATCTTACCGACATCACTTATAATATAAGCAGCCCACAGTGTCTCTCTTGCTGCCTTTAGTAAAGTTTGAGCCCTTGCATTCGCCAGGTTCGAGTCCTGTTTAGTCATGGATTCCGTATGGAGTGGTTTTTACAACGCTTATTTTAGCTTCATGTGTTTGTCTGTCTGGGCGGAATCTTATAATCAATATTTCACCCACTTCTTAGTGTCCAATCGAGCTGAAATTTTTCGCACATACGTATTCTTGATGACAATAGATGAATCAATTAACAGATTAACTAATTAATCAATTAATTAATTATAATTAATTAATCAAGGTTTTTTATGAGAATCGATATTTTATCAACTTTCCAATGTCCGATCGAGCTGACATTTTCCACACAGACGTATATTCTTGATGCCAATACATGAATAAGCTAATATATGAGCTTATATAATCTGGATCGCGCATGGACGTAACTGTCCGAAATTCAAGTCTGCGAGCACCAAGGAGGTTTTATATATGGATATATATAAAACCTCCTTGGCGAGCACGCTAGGTTCCGAGTGAAGCCAACAAGTACAAGTACACAGTTATGCAATCTTCTAAATTCGGACACGTCCAGTGATCACATATTCGATTACAACATGCGTTAAGACTAAAAAGTATAAAACATATTACATGAAAAACTTACTTTTTTAAAACAACGCTTATATTTAAATCGTTCTTGGAGATGTAACAAGGTTGCATTATTTGTGTTCTACCGCAACAGCCTTCAATTGTTTCTCCATGGCAACGTCAAAGTTTGATCACAAATGTGGCCGCCACGCGCAAAGTTGTGACGTACGCGCAACCTATGAATAGATAGGGCCGTTTTTTCCCCAAATAACCTGTTAAAAGTCAGTCCGCTCATAGTAGAAACATAACGTTTAAAGCTAATGATCAAAGGTCCGTCGATCCTTTGGCGGAGGTTTGGTAAACCTCAAAGTTAGGTCTTCTCATGGGCACGAAAATCGCTATTCTCGTGCCGACTACAAAAACTGGTTTACTACTGTTAGAATTTAAAACTTGGACATGTTGTGAGAGGGCGGTGAGAGGTAGAGGACTTGGGGCCTGCGAGCAAGAAGGTGTTCGAGGTTGGTTAGAGGGTTAAGTGAGGCGACGCATGGTCTCGCCAGACGCTAGGGTTGATCTTGTTCTGATGTATTGATTGTGAAGCGTGTGAGTTATTAAACATCTTATAGTAATACAGAACATTGTCGTGGTACGTTATTGCGAACGGTACAACCTAGGCCTAGGCCTATTTGTATCAAGCCTGAATCCTGACCACGTGCCCGGGGTTTAATTAATGAACCTAACACTACTTAAATCTACCAAATTAATTATGCAAAATTGGATTTCAGAATACTTCACTTAAAATGTAGATATACTACAAGTATACATATTATTTCAATTAGATGAGATGCTGTTTTGAGCCAGAATTGGTTTTGACAGATCAATTCATTTGTTTTACTGAATGATTCTCTCATTTGAATAAAGTGATTTTTAACATTGTGACAATGGATGGGACGACCTGACTAAGGAGTTCGACGAGCCCCGCCAGGGGATTTACGGACCTTGCTAATGACCAATGTTTGTCTAATAGACCGTGAAACAGGGTGCGTCTTATAGATAGCCCAATGCCTGCATACTTGTGTCATAAGTTGCACTGAAACTCGATTATTGTGTTTGTTCTGTGTCTCAGGGGTGGCGTCCTACAGCCTCACCATGGCCCCGGACCACATAAGAGTATACGAAGCCCTCCACACATTCACCTACACCTGCTCTGCTGGGGTAGCCCTGAACGGGTGTCAGTTCACGTGGTGGGACTATACTGGCGAGGAAGGTCCACTGCTGGATCTTAGTCGGGGGTCTCTGTCCCAGGCCAACACTACCCATCTGACCTCTGAGCTCACCGGCTACAGCTACAGCGGCCGGGGTCTGGGGGCGGCGGACTGCGGGGTCACTCTGAAGGTTGCGGGCTATAAGAGATGGATGGTCGCTTGTCGAGTCCGAGCCGGGAATGGTGGCTGGAGCTACGCCTGGGCCGACCTCTATGCTGACGGTGAGATTCACTGTTTCCACACACTTGAGCGCGTTGTGTGGCTCGTTGGTCTAGTGGGTTTAGTTTATTCCTGAATCCAATGCAGAAGCACTAGGGCTAGATTCCCGGTTGGGGGTGGTTTCTTTCATTTTTGGAACTTGACTTTATCTTTGTATGATAATATAGGGAAAATTACAATAATCCGCATGAGATAAATTTAAGAAAATAAGCTTTTAAGCGGACAGTAGGGTCTGTATAATAAGTAAATTTTAATTTAACCAATATAAAACCGATCAGCCTTAGACTACCTACATAAATACATCAGCACCTTAATATTACACTTTCATATTTTAGATATTGTGCGGCCATTTTTTAAACACATTCTGTTTTTAAGTATAATTTTATCGGGCTTTGAAAGGTCTTTTAAAATTCATGAAGTGATCGATAAATAAAATTTAAAAAACCGTCTTATGTGTGGTAATGATACTTGTAACATAAACACATATCGATTTAGTGAAAAAATTCTGTATGGCAAAAATAAAAGGAATTTAAGTTTGTTTCAAAATTAATATTGAACGTAATTTTTAATTTATAAACCCTGATTCATCAGTTTTAAACTTTAGTAATTATGAACTTTTTTTTTTAATTTAAACAGATTTGGTTGAGAAATTATGAGCTCTCCTCGCCCCTATCTTAAAAAGTGTTAAGGCAAGAAAAGAAGATTGAGTTGAAAGAGAGTCCTTAATATATAGCTGACGGCTTCATTTGCAAAAATAGCACACAAACGAGCTAATGAATTCCAGTTGGGCAGAAAGTTATTTTTAATGGAAAACTTCAAAGTTAAATTTACCATTGAATTATAAATGAACACTTTTTAAGATCATGGAGATATATTTATTGAAAGAGAACTCATGAATTTCTAAACGATTCTCTTCAAACTTTTAGAGATGTTTATAACACCAAGTTTCAAAGCTGACGTATTGGTTTTTTATAAATGCAATTTGAAGTGCAATATTAATAATAACACACAAAATAGATACGCATTCAGTGCAATTAGCTTGTAATTACCATACATGGTTTTATTTTTTTATCGTTTGCTTTCTGAATTGTACTTGAGCTCCATTAGATCCCAGTAAAATTTTATAAAAAGACAGAATGTGAACAAAAATGGTCGCAAAACTTTTAAAACAATTCACATGTTATATTTAGGTGTTGATGTACGTTTGTCCACAATTTCCCGTTGCATGATATGTTAACATTTGTGAAATTTTTAATTTTCTATTATATAATGTCCCCTTAAAAGCTAATTTTAATAAAATTACTCCATGCTGATATAAGCGGATTTTGAATATGTTATGGAGCTCAATTTTCTGATCGCTATGATACCATAAAACCTTCGGTTGCCATTTCTTTTGGGTTAAGTCGAATATCCCTACATTAATAATACTAGTCTAGGCGGAACCGGGGGCTTGTAACAGGCATAGCAAGGATTGACAATAATAACATTATAAATGTGTCCTGCGGAAAACCATCTCAACAACGTATCAACTAGTTGTAGAGTTCGTCGTTGCCCACAAAGTAAACTTTAAAAAATACCGGTAATAACATAAAAATTAAAATACCAAAAGTAAAATTAAATAAACTGAAAATCAGCAAGTAATATATTGAAACTGAGTTGGTATATACTTTAACACAAACATCACTATAGGAGTGTTGTATATCTGCTCCCTGGTTACAGACTATAGCGCCATCTCTCACACCCGGACACCGAGGGAGGCCGTCGTTCTCCAGGGCGGGGAGGCGAGGTTCATGTTGAAGGCGCAGGGACCGTTGGACGCGTGCCGCTTCATCCCGCCAGGCAAGAGTCTTAACTTCGACCAGGGATCCGAGTCTGCCCACAGCGTCGGCCGGCATCGCTACCTGGGGGCTGGACCGCAGAGCGGCGAGTGCGGTCTGGCTGTGAGCAACGTCAGCGAGGAGGACAACGGGCCGGTCCAGGGTTACATCAGAGCGCCTGGGAGCAAGGATGAAACCAGATTCATGACTCTCATTGTAGCAAGTAGGTTTACCAACAAGGCTACCTCTTTGCCACGGTTCAGTCAATGAAAGGTTAAGACTCACGGCAGCTACAACAATCTGTATTAGAAACTACTTTCCTTTATTGTGATGGTTCTATTAATAACACTTAAAATTTTAAATTTAATAATACAAAACTTGAATACAGTTTTGTAATATTTTGAGTATATTTTACCCAAATAATAACTCTGATGAAAGAACCTATCTATATCTTCAATGCTCGTGTGAGATATGTTATGGGGTCCATTGTTGTATTGGGGCGTGACACACATTGTGACTAGTTGTAGCTAGACCCCCACTGTGAGGTGTTTTTAGCATGGTAATTATACGTCTTAGTCAATTTTAACCATATCCGACCTCCTATGTGTAAAACTGACTGAGATATGGGCCCTTTTGATATATTAGGGCCTAACGCACATTGTGACTAGTTGTAGCTAGACCCCCACTGTGAGGTGTGTTTAGAATGGTAATTATACGTCTAAATCGACTGAAACCATATCCGACCTCCTATATGTAAAACTGACTGAGATATGGGCCCTTTTGTTGTAATAGGGCCTAACGCACATTGTGACTAGTTGAAGCTAGACCCCCACTGTGAGGTGTTTCTAGAACTGTAATTATACGTCTAAATCGACTTAAACCATATCCGACCTCCTATATGTAAAACTGACTGAGATATGGGCTCTTTTGTTGTATTAGGGCCAAACACACATTGTGACTAGTTATAGGTAGACCGCCACTGTGAGGTGTGTTAAAAATAGTAATCATAAGTCAAAAACGATTAAAACACCTTCCGACCTCCTATCTGACAATCTGGCTGAGATATGGGCCCTTTTGTTGTAATAAGGCCAAACACACATTGTGACTAGTTGTATAGCTAGACCCCCACTGTGAGGTGTTTTTAGAATGGTTATTATACGTCAAAAACTATTCAAACTTTTTTTGACCTCCTGTATGTAAAACTGACTGAGATATGGGCCCTTTTTATATATTAGGTTCTAACACACATTGTGACTAGTTGTAGCTAGACCCCCACTGTGAGGTGTTTTTAGAACGGTAATTGTACGTCGAAATCAACTGAAACCATATCCGACCTTCTATATTTCAAACTGACTGAGATATGGGCCCTTTTGTTGCTTAAGGGCTTAACACACATTGTGACTAGTTATAGCTAACTCCCGTTTTGTGGGGTGTTTTAAGCACGGTTATCAAATGTCTTAATCGACTGAAACCATATCCGAAATCCTGTCTGTAAAACTGACTGATATATGGGCCCTTTTGTTGTATAAGGGCCTAACACACACATTGTGACAAGTTGTGGATAGTCCCCCTTTGTGAGGTGTTTTTAGAACGGGTATCAAAAGTATTAATTGACTGAAACCATACCCGACCTCCTATCTGTAAAACTGACTGAGATTTTTGCCCTTTTGTGGTATTAGGACCAAACACACATTGTGACTGGTGGTAAATATACTTCCACTGTTAGGTGTTTTAAGGATGGTAATCATACGTCAAAAACTATTTAAACTACTTCCGACCTCCTATCTGTAACTGACTGAGATATGGGCCCTTTTGTTGTATTAGGGCCTAACTCACATTGTAACTAGTCTTAGCTAGACCCCCTTGTGAGGTATTTTTAAAATGTTTATCATACGTCTAAATCGACTTTAACCGTTTCCGACCTTTTATCTGTAAAACTGACTGTGATATGAGCCATTTTATTGTATAAGACACTTACCTACATTGTGACTAGACCCCCACTGTAAGGTGTTTTTAGAACAGAAATCGTAGGTCCAAATCAATTGAAACCATTTCCGACCGTCTATCTGAAAAAACTGACAGAGATATGGGCCATTTGTTTATTATTCCTAACACACATTGTGACTAGTTGTAGAACGACCCTATCTGTGAGCAATTTTTAAAATCGAAATCATACGTCTTAATCGATTGAAACACTTTTCGTCCTTCAATCTGTATAACTAGCTGAGATTTGGGCCCTTATGTTGCATTGGGGCCTAACACGTATTGTAAATAGTGGTAGACCCACCCCAAGTGATTTCTACACGGCCACCTGTGAGCTGCACGAGGCTAGATGATTGTATGTCTCAGTGTTGCTATGTCATGCTTCAGGTCCCCCCAGCGCACCAACCCTGAGTGTTGTCTACACGGCCACCTGTGAGCTGCACGAGGCTAGATGATTGTATGTCTCAGTGTTGCTTTGTCATGCTTCAGGTCCCCCCAGCGCACCAACCCTGAGTGTTGTCTACACGGCCACCTGTGAGCTGCACGAGGCTAGATGATTGTATGTCTCAGTATTGCTATGTCATGCTTCAGGTCCCCCCAGCGCACCAACCCTGAGTGTTGTCTACACGGCCACCTGTGAGCTGCACGAGGCTGGATGATTGTATGTCTCAGTGTTGCTATGTCATGCTTCAGGTCCCCCCAGCGCACCAACCCTGAGTGTTGTCTACACGGCCACCTGTGAGCTGCACGAGGCTAGATAATTGTATGTCTCAGTGTTGCTATGTCATGCTTCAGGTCCCCCCAGCGCACCAACCCTGAGTGTTGTCTACACGGCCACCTGTGAGCTGCACGAGGCTGGATGATTGTATGGCTCAGTGTTGCTATGTCATGCTTCAGGTCCCCCCAGCACACCAACCCTGAGTGTTGTCTACACGGCCACCTGTGAGCTGCACGAGGCTAGATGATTGTGTGGCTCAGTGTTGCTATGTCATGCTTCAGGTCCCCCAGCGCACCAACCCTGAGTGTTGTCTACACGGCCACCTGTGAGCTGCACGAGGCTAGATGAGTGTATGTGTCAGTGTTGCTATGTCATGCTTCAGGTCCCCCCAGCGCACCAACCCTGAGTGTTGTCTACACGGCCACCTGTAAGCTGCACAAGGCTAGATGATTGTATGTCTCAGTGTTGCTATGTCATGCTTCAGGTCCCCCCAGCGCACCAACCCTGAGTGTTGTCTACACGGCCACCTGTGAGCTGCACGAGGCTAGATGATTGTATGTCTCAGTGTTACTATGTCATGCTTCAGGTCCCCCCAGCGCACCAACCCTGAGTGTTGTCTACACGGCCACCTGGGAGCTGCACGAGGCTAGATGATTGTATGTCTCAGTGTTGCTATGTCATGCTTCAGGTCCCCCCAACGCACCAACCCTGAGTGATTTCTACACGGCCACCTGTAAGCTGCACGAGGCTAGATGATTGTATGTCTCAGTGTTGCTATGTCATGCTTCAGGTCCCCCCAGCGCACCAACCCTGAGTGTTGTCTACACGGCCACCTGTGAGCTGCACGAGGCTACATGATTGTATGTCTCAGTGTTGCTATGTCATGCTTCAGGTCCCCCCAGCGCACCAACCTTGAGTGTTGTCTACACGGCCACCTGTGAGCTGCACGAGTCTAGATGATTGTATGTCTCAGTGTTGCTATGACATGCTTCAGGTCCCCCCAGCGCACCAACCCTGAGTGTTGTCTTCACGACCACCTGTGAGCTGCACGAGGCTAGATGATTGTATGTCTCAGTGTTGCTATGTCATGCTTCAGGTCCCCCCAGCGCACCAACCCTGAGTGTTGTCTACACGGCCACCTGTGACCTGCACGAGGCTAGATGATTGTATGTCTCAGTGTTGCTATGTCATGCTTCAGGTCCCCCCAGCGCACCAACCCTGAGTGTTGTCTACACGGCCACCTGTGAGCTGCACGAGTCTAGATGATTGTATGTCTCAGTGTTGCTATGACATGCTTCAGGTCCCCCCAGCGCACCAACCCTGAGTGTTGTCTACACGGCCACCTGTGAGCTGCACGAGGCTAGATGATTGTATGTCTCAGTGTTGCTATGTCATGCTTCAGGTCCCCCCAGCGCACCAACCCTGAGTGTTGTCTACACGGACACCTGTGAGCTGCACGAGGCTAGATGATTGTATGTCTCAGTGTTGCTATGTCATGCTTCAGGTCCACCCAGCGCACCAACCCTGAGTGTTGTCTACACGGCCACCTGTGAGCTGCACGAGATTAGATAATTGTATGTCTCAGTGTTGCTATGTCATGCTTCAGGTCCCCCCAGCGCACCAACCCTGAGTGTTGTCTACACGACCACCTGTGAGCTGCACGAGGCTAGATGATTGTATGTCTCAGTGTTGCTATGTCATGGTTCAGGTCCTCCCAGCGCACAAACCCTGAGTGTTGTCTACACGACCACCTGTGAGCTGCACGAGGCTAGATGATTGTATGTCTCAGTGTTGCTATGTCGTGCTTCGGGTCCTCCCAGCGCACTAACCCTGAGTTTTGTCTAGACGGCCACCTGTGAGCTGCACGAGGCTAGATGATTGTATGTCTCAGTGTTGCTATGTCATGCTTGATATCCCTCCAGCGCACTTACCCTGATTGTTGTCTACACGGCCACCTGTGAGCTGCACGAGGCTAGATGATTGTATGTCTCAGTGTTGCTATGTCATGCTTGATATCCCTCCAGAGCACTTACCCTGATTGTTGTCTACACGGCCACCTGTGAGCTGCACGAGGCTAGATGATTGTGTGGCTCAGTGTTGCTATGTCATGCTTCAGGTCCCCCCAGCGCACCAACCCTGATTGTTGTATACACGGACACCTGTGAGCTGCACGAATATAGATAATTGTATGTCTCAGTGTTGCTATGTCATGCTTCAGGTCCCCCCAGCGCACCAACCCTGAGTGTTGTCTACACGGCTACCTGTGAGCTGCACGAGGCTAGGTGATTGTATGTCTCAGTGTTGCTATGTCGTGCTTCAGGTTCTCCCAGCGCACCAACCCTGATTGTTGTCTACACGGCTACCTGTGAGCTGCACGAGGCTAGATGATTGTATGTCTCAGTGTTGCTATGTCGTGCTTCAGGTTCTCCCAGCGCACCAACCCTGATTGTTGTCTACACGGCTACCTGTGAGCTGCACGAGGCTAGATGATTGTATGTCTCAGTGTTGCTATGTCGTGCTTCAGGTCCTCCCAGCGCACCAACCCTGATTGTTGTCTACACGGCTACCTGTGAGCTGCACGAGGCTAGATGATTGTGTGGCTCAGTGTTGCTATGTCGTGCTTCAGGTCCTCCCAGCGCACCAACCCTGAGTGTTGTCTACAAGGCCACCTGTGAGCTGCACGAGGCTAGATGATTGTGTGGCTCAGTGTTGCTATGTCATGCTTCAGGTCCCCCATACGCACCAACCTTGAGTGTTGTCTACACGGCCACCTGTGAGCTGCACGAGGCTAGATGATTTTATGTCTCCGTGTTGCTATGTCATGCTTCAGGTCCCCCATACGCACCAACCCTGAGTGTTGTCTACACGGCCACCTGTGAGCTGCACGAGGCTAGATGATTGTGTGGCTCAGTGTTGCTATGTCATGCTTCAGGTCCCCCCAGCACACCAACCCTGAGTGTTGTCTACACGGCCACCTGTGTGCTGCACGAGGCTAGGTGATTGTATGTTTCAGTATTGCTATGTCATGCTTCAGGTCCCCCTAGCGCACCAACCCTGAGTGTTGTCTACACGGCCACCTGTGAGCTGCACGAGGCTAGGTGATTGTATGTTTCAGTATTGCTATGTCATGCTTCAGGTCCCCCCAGCACACCAACCCTGAGTGTTGTCTACACGGCCACCTGTGAGCTGCACGAGGCTAGGTGATTGTATGTTTCAGTATTGCTATGTCATGCTTCAGGTCCCCCTAGCGCACCAACCCTGAGTGTTGTCTACACGGCCACCTGTGAGCTGCACGAGGCTGGATGATTGTATGTTTCAGTATTGCTATGTCATGCTTCAGGTCCCCCCAGCACACCAACCCTGAGTGTTGTCTACACGGCCACCTGTGAGCTGCACGAGGCTAGGTGATTGTATGTTTCAGTATTGCTATGTCATGCTTCAGGTCCCCCTAGCGCACCAACCCTGAGTGTTGTCTACACGGCCACCTGTGAGCTGCACGAGGCTAGATGATTGTATGTCTCAGTGTTGCTATGTCATGCTTCATGTGTCCTCAGCGCAACCAACCCTGAGTGTTGCCTACACGGCCACCTGTGAGCTGCACGAGGCTAGATGGTTGTATGTCTCAGTGTTGCTATGTCATGCTTCAGGTCCCCCCCAGTGCACCAACCCTGAGTGTTGTCTACACGGCCACCTGTGAGCTGCACGAGGCTAGGTGATTGTATGTCTCAGTGTTGCTATGTCATGCTTCATGTGTCCTCAGCGCAACCAACCCTGAGTGTTGCCTACACGGCCACCTGTGAGCTGCACGAGGCTAGATGATTGTATGTCTCAGTGTTGTTATGTCATGCTTCAGGTCCCCCCAGCGCACCAACCCTGAGTGTTGCCTACACGGCCACCTGTGAGCTGCACGAGGCTAGATGATTGTATGTCTCAGTGTTGTTATGTCATGCTTCAGGTCCCCCCAGCGCACCAACCCTGAGTGTTGCCTACACGGCCACCTGTGAGCTGCACAAGGCTAGATGATTGTATGTCTCAGTGTTGCTATGTCATGCTTCATGTGTCCTCAGCGCACCAACCCTGAGTGTTGTCTACACGGCCACCTGTGAGCTGCACGAGGCTAGGTGATTGTATGTCTCAGTGTTGCTATGTCATGCTTCAGGTCCCCCCAGCGCACCAACCCTGAGTGTTGTCTACACGACCACCTGTGAGCTGCACGAGGCTAGATGATTGTATGTCTCAGTGTTGCTATGTCATGCTTCAGGTCCCCCCAGCGCACCAACCCTGAGTGTTGTCTACACGACCACCTGTGAGCTGCACGAGGCTGGATGATTGTATGGCTCAGTGTTGCTATGACATGCTTCATGTGTCCCCAGCGCACCAACCCTCAGTGTTGTCTACACGGCCACCTGTGAGCTGCACGAGGCTAGATGATTGTATGTCTCAGTGTTGCTATGTCATGCTTCATGTGTCCTCAGCGCACCAACCCTCAGTGTTGTCTACACGACCACCTGTGAGCTGCACGAGGCTAGATGATTGTATGTCTCAGTGTTGCTATGTCATGCTTCAGGTCCCCCCAGCGCACCAACCCTGAGTGTTGTCTACACGACCACCTGTGAGCTGCACGAGGCTAGATGATTGTATGTCTCAGTGTTGCTATGTCATGCTTCAGGTCCCCCCAGCGCACCAACCCTGAGTGTTGTCTACACGACCACCTGTGAGCTGCACGAGGCTAGATGATTGTATGTCTCAGTGTTGCTATGTCATGCTTCAGGTCCCCCCAGCGCACCAACCCTGAGTGTTGTCTACACGACCACCTGTGAGCTGCACGAGGCTAGATGATTGTATGTCTCAGTGTTGCTATGTCATGCTTCATGTGTCCCCAGCGCACCAACCTCTAGTGTTGTCTACACGGCCACCTGTGAGCTGCACGAGGCTGGATGATTGTATGGCTCAGTGTTGCTATGACATGCTTCATGTGTCCCCAGCGCACCAACCCTCAGTGTTGTCTACACGGCCACCTGTGAGCTGCACGAGGCTAGATGATTGTATGTCTCAGTGTTGCTATGTCATGCTTCATGTGTCCTCAGCGCACCAACCCTCAGTGTTGTCTACACGGCCACCTGTGAGCTGCACGAGGCTAGATGATTGTATGTCTCAGTGTTGCTATGTCATGCTTCAGGTCCCCCCAGCGCACCAACCCTGAGTGTTGTCTACACGACCACCTGTGAGCTGCACGAGGCTAGATGATTGTATGTCTCAGTGTTGCTATGTCATGCTTCAGGTCCCCCCAGCGCACCAACCCTGAGTGTTGTCTACACGACCACCTGTGAGCTGCACGAGGCTAGATGATTGTATGTCTCAGTGTTGCTATGTCATGCTTCAGGTCCCCCCAGCGCACCAACCCTGAGTGTTGTCTACACGACCACCTGTGAGCTGCACGAGGCTAGATGATTGTATGTCTCAGTGTTGCTATGTCATGCTTCATGTGTCCCCAGCGCACCAACCTCTAGTGTTGTCTACACGGCCACCTGTGAGCTGCACGAGGCTAGATGATTGTATGTCTCAGTGTTGCTATGTCATGCTTCAGGTCCCCCCAGCGCACCAACCCTGAGTGTTGTCTACACGGCCACCTGTGAGCTGCACGAGGCTAGATGATTGTATGTATCAGTGTTGCTATGTCATGCTTCATGTGTCCTCAGCGCAACCAACCCTGAGTGTTGTCCACACGGCCACCTGTGAGCTGCACGAGGCTAGATGATTGTATGTATCAGTGTTGCTATGTCATGCTTCAGGTCCCCCCAGCGCACCAACCCTGAGTGTTGTCCACACGGCCACCTGTGAGCTGCACGAGGCTAGATGATTGTATGTATCAGTGTTGCTATGTCATGCTTCATGTGTCCTCAGCGCACCAACCCTGAGTGTTGTCTACACGGCCACCTGTGAGCTGCACGAGGCTAGATGATTGTATGTCTCAGTGTTGCTATGTCATGCTTCAGGTCCCCCCAGCGCACCAACCCTGAGTGTTGTCTACACGGCCACCTGTGAGCTGCACGAGGCTAGATGATTGTATGTCTCAGTGTTGCTATGTCATGCTTCAGGTCCCCCCAGCGCACCAACCCTGAGTGTTGTCTACACGGCCACCTGTGAGCTGCACGAGGCTAGATGATTGTATGTCTCAGTGTTGCTATGTCATGCTTCAGGTCCCCCCAGCGCACCAACCCCGAGTGTTGTCCACACGGCCACCTGTGAGCTGCACGAGGCTAGATGATTGTATGTCTCAGTGTTGCTATGTCATGCTTCAGGTCCCCCCAGCGCACCAACCCCGAGTGTTGTCTACACGGCCACCTGTGAGCTGCACGAGGCTAGATGATTGTATGTCTCAGTGTTGCTATGTCATGCTTCATGTGTCCCCAGCGCACCAACCCTGAGTGTTGTCTACACGGCCACCTGTGAGCTGCACGAGGCTAGATGATTGTATGTGTCAGTGTTGCTATGTCATGCTTCAGGTCCCCCCAGCGCACTAACCCTGAGTGTTGTCTACACGGCCACCTGTGAGCTGCACGAGGCTAGATGATTGTATGTGTCAGTGTTGCTATGTCATGCTTCAGGTCCCCCCAGCGCACCAACCCTGAGTGTTGTCTACACGGCCACCTGTGAGCTGCACGAGGCTAGATGATTGTATGTCTCAGTGATGCTATGTCATGCTTCAGGTCCCTCCAGCGCACCAACCCTGAGTGTTGTCCACACGGCCACCTGTGAGCTGCACGAGGCTAGATGATTGTATGTCTCAGTGTTGCTATGTCATGCTTCATGTGTCCCCAGCGCACCAACCCTGAGTGTTGTCTACAAGACCACCTGTGAGCTGCACGAGGCTAGATGATTGTATGTCTCAGTGTTGCTATGTCATGCTTCAGGTCCCCCCAGCGCACCAAGGCTTAGTGTTGTCTACACGGCCACCTGTGAGCTGCACAAGGCTAGATGATTGTATGTCTCAGTGTTGCTATGTCATGCTTCAGGTCCCCCCAGCGCACCAAACCTGAGTGTTGTCTACACGGCCACCTGTGAGCTGCACAAGGCTAGATGGTTGTATGTCTCAGTGTTGCTATGTCATGCTTCAGGTCCCCCCAGCGCACCAAACCTGAGTGTTGTCTACACGGCCACCTGTGAGCTGCACAAGGCTAGATGGTTGTATGTCTCAGTGTTGCTATGTCATGCTTCAGGTCCCCCCAGCGCACCAAACCTGAGTGTTGTCTACACGGCCACCTGTGAGCTGCACAAGGCTAGATGGTTGTATGTCTCAGTGTTGCTATGTCATGCTTCAGGTTCCCCCAGCGCACAAACCCTGAGTGTTGTCTACACGGAGGCCAGCGTCACGGCCACCTGTGAGCTGCACGAGGCTAGATGATTCTATGTCTCAGTGTTCCTATGTCATGCTTCAGGTCCCCCCAGCGCACCAACCCTGAGTCTTGTCTACACGGAGGCCAGCGTCACGGCCACCTGTGAGGTGAGCGGGGCTCGTCCTGTCGCCAACATATCCTGGATCCTGGGAGATGACGTCATCCGCAATGATACACTGGTGGACACTCTAGGCAACCCTCAGGTCGCGTGGAGGTGGCCCTGGATAAAGGGATCTGTCATGCAGAGACTTACACTCACCCGCCAGACTAAGGACAACGGCAAGGTCCTAAAGTGTGTTGTATCTCATGTGGCCTTGGCCCGGCCGTTGGAGGCGACGGAGACGATCTCATTCCCTTGTAAGTTGTTTGTATACATGTTGTGTAGAACTGATATTTTCTCAGTTTGATGCTGCTTCCCTCCACCGCTTTGTGACCACCGTTACAACCCGACAATCACATCATATTAACACACAGATTTCATATATTATATCATTTATAATCAGTCATGTTTGTTATGCTTGGGTCTTGGGTACGTAACTACGGGGTAGAGCTTCAAACTATCTCTTACTCAAGATATCTGCTCACTCCACACCTTCTTCCCAAAGAGCTTCGTTGAAGATGTAAAATTCGTACCTATTAAACCGATTATGACATTGAAGTAGTAATTTTGTTATTTCTGTTGATTGATGAATGCTAAGTCTAGTTCGTCGCACAGATTATTTTCTTTAAGGGGTTCCTAGGTTCCCTGGCTAATCTAAGCTCGATGCCAACATTTCGAGTCTATCGATCGACCTTGATGTCCGATCGACCAATAAATACTGTAGAGGGTATAAATAAACAATAACAGTGCAGTCATTGTCATTATCAAGGTGATTTCTTCACATAGTGTAGAAAAGAGGTGTATATCTTCTGAACTGAGTCCAAAATTTCCACGTCAAATGATGATGATGATGACAATCTAGACTAAATTGCACTGAAAAATCTGGTCAAATAAACATCAGACTTATACAAACTCAGCTGTTAAGTGTTAAACAAATTGTGTGATGTCTCTCTTTCAACATCAGTAGCAGTAGTAGTTTGAAGTTGCAGCATTATTTGTCCACGGTATGCTATACGGTTCCCCAAAAATATCATACATAACACATTTGCTTTAGTTTCAGAAGCAGTAAGTGCAACTACGCCGCTTGCAGTCAGCAGCGCTACACCTGGAGCGACCCTCACTACAACACGTGACCCTAGCGTCGCCCTAGACCCCTCCTGCCCAGCTGCAAGCATGCTGGGTCGTGTCTGCCAGGAGTACAAGGGGCTTCACAACGCCTCTTGTCCCCGGGACGAGGTGTACGAGCTCCGTGTTCGAGAGGCCGGGGCTGCGGCTAGGACTGCGGAGCTGGCAGAGGAACACGCGAACGTCACCCTCGAGGCGGCAAAGGCTGAGGCGGCGTCAAATGCTTCCTTAGCCAAGGTCACCCTAGAGGCGGCCAAGGTCACCCTTGAGACGGCCAAGGTCACTCTAGAGGCGGCCAAGGCTGAGGCGGCGTCAAATGCTTCCTTAGCCAAGGTCACCCTTGAGACGGCCAAGGTCACTCTAGAGGCGGCCAAGGCTGAGGCGGCGTCAAATGCTTCCTTAGCCAAGGTCACTCTAGAGGCGGCCAAGGCTGAGGCGGCGTCAAATGCTTCCTTAGCCAAGGTCACCCTAGAGGCGGCCAAGGCTGAGGCGGCGTCAAATGCTTCCTTAGCCAAGGTCACTCTAGAGGCGGCCAAGGTCACCCTTGAGACGGCCAAGGTCACTCTAGAGGCGGCCAAGGCTGAGGCGGCGTCAAATGCTTCCTTAGCCAAGGTCACCCTTGAGACGGCCAAGGTCACTCTAGAGGCGGCCAAGGCTGAGGCGGCGTCAAATGCTTCCTTAGCCAAGGTCACTCTAGAGGCGGCCAAGGCTGAGGCGGCGTCAAATGCTTCCTTAGCCAAGGTCACTCTAGAGGCGGCCAAGGCTGAGGCGGCGTCAAATGCTTCCTTAGCCAAGGTCACTCTAGAGGCGGCCAAGGCTGAGGCGGCGTCAAATGCTTCCTTAGCCAAGGTCACCCTTGAGACGGCCAAGGTCACTCTAGAGGCGGCCAAGGCTGAGGCGGCGTCAAATGCTTCCTTAGCCAAGGTCACTCTAGAGGCGGCAAAGGCTGAGGCGGCGTCAAATGCTTCCTTAGCCAAGGTCACCCTAGAGGCGGCCCAGTCAAGCGCCAGATATGAGGCTTATCGAGCCCAGAAAGAGGCGTCTGATGCAACTGCGGCCCAATTAGGGGTCGAGGGGGCTCGAGACCGGGCTAAGGCCGATGAAGCCTGGCGCATCAACGCCGAAGAGGAACTAGAATTCGAGCGAGCTCGACGCAGTGAAAGTCTGCTGCAGCTGCAGAGAGCGCAAGGCTAAGGGTGCGAGCTGCAGGGTAGGAGTCTTATTCATAGAATGTGTTTATACTTTTTTTGATCAAACCAATTCTTTGTACTTCAAACATTTAAATAATAATAATTTTAAGATTAAGAAAGTTGAAATGATTTGATATTTCAATTTTATGCGTGTTTGTTTTGAGCAGAAATGCTTCAGATCCAAGATCTGCTAGTCTCATTTATATATAATGATAGACAAATATATGTTTACCGTTGAAATAAAGAAGAAATATAATAAACTGCTGTATTGTAATACATTGATAAATCTTCTCCAGCTCCCATTTATGTTTGTCCTCTAACAAGTGAAAAAGTGAAATCCCGATTCTCTAAAGTTAAGCGGGTCTTCTTTCTGTCTGTCTCTGTCTCTGTCTCTCTCTCTCTCTCTCTCTCTCTCTCTCTCTCTCTCTCTCTCTCTCTCTCTCTCTCTCTCTCTCTCTCTCTCTCTCTCTTCTTGCTCCAACTGGCACGTGGGAGACCTGGGTTCGGTTCCCAGTCGGGGGTGGTTTTTTAGTTTCTGGATTTCTATATACATATTTAAATGGATATTATTTCAAGAAAACCTTTTGTGGGTGGACATGAAGAAAACCACAAATAAAAAACCAACCCCGACTGGGAATCGAACCCCACTTGCCGGGTGGGCGCATTGACCACTAGACCATCGGGACTGTCAATTCAATGTATGGATATAAAGCGTTATAACGGCTATGTGGCGGTTCCCATTCGAGGTTGGTTGATAATTTCTGGTTTTCTTCATAAATCCCCCCACAAGAGGTTTTCTAGAAAAAATATCCATTTAAATAAACTCCCCGCTCAAGCCGGCGTTAAGTGGCTGGTCAACTCAAGTGTAATTGAAATGTTGAAGTGTTGGTCCACCGCCACATAGATGTTATAATGCACAATATCCAGACATTAAATTGCCAGTCCCGGGGGTCAAGGGGCCCACCCGGCAAGTGGGAGACCTGGGTTCGGGTCCCAGACGGGCTTGTTTTTTGTAATTTTAGGTTTTCAACATACATATGTACAGTATATAATATAATGAATTAAAGCAGAAATAAAAGAACCAACCCCGACTGGAGAAAGAATATACATATATATGTATTTATATAATTAAGATATTTACGAAATGGCGGCAATATATGAGTTGGCTGTTTCGTGGTAGACCTAAATGTTTGTCCCGTCACGAATATCTTAGTTTTAAATCGATCCCATGAGTATGTTTAAGGATTCAACATGATTTCATTTGGTCAAGTCAAATTTCAGAGGTCACGAAAGATTTATCGGTGAATTATCTCCTGGGGCTTCGTAGAACCGCGCCCGAAACAGTGTCCACAATCGTGCAACACTCTTAGATGGGAGGTTTCCGTTTAGGTTCGAGATGGGAACAGAGGCGAAGAGGATAGGTAAAGGCCCAACCACAATTGACAGCATCGTAGTTGTAATCGGGATCGCAATTGCAGAAATATGATTTATACCATTACAATCCATTACGACGTTACGGTTTCGCCGTGAGCGGCGCCACAAGAACCAAGTAGGTCAACTTTTCACGATTTCTGGATTACGATTACAATCACGATGCCTTCGGTTACGGTCGAGCCGAGCCTTAACAAAGACGAAGACGATACAATTGATAAAAAGAACAAAACGTGCAGTACGTTTATTTTCGACTTTTGACTTGTACACTCCTCCACATCAATACAATTACGAAATATAAATATTGATCAGTATCAAATTTAAGTGGGCAGACTTACAGTCGCCCCTAAACTTCCACCCTAAATAGCATTGAGAGTTGTCCACAGTGTTGAGACTCGAGCCCACTAGTTATGCCCGGCCGCTCTTGATACCAGTCCAAGGTCCGTAAATCCCCTGGCGGGGGCTCGTCCACCTCCCAAGTTGGGTCGTCCCATCCGTTTCCACAATGTTAAAAGTCACACGTTATTCAAACGGGAGAATAATAAGGCAAAACAAACGAACTGATCCGTCAAAACCAATCCTGGTTCGTAGCCGCGTTACCTATCGAATTGAAATAGTTTTATTTTACTTGTATTCTATCTACGTTTTTAATAAAACATTCTAAAATCAAATTTTACATGATAGATTTTCGTAACGAACCAGTTTTTGTGGTGGGCAAGAGAACGACGATTTTCGTGCCCACGAGAAGACCCAACTTTGACGTTTACCGAACCTCCGCGAGGGGATCGACGAACCTCGGTTACCACTATAAATCTATAAAACATTAAATACACAACACTAAAACTAGAACCATTGCAGTATCTATATATAGCACGTAGGCTACATGTAACAAGTCGAGTACAATACAAAGGATGGACAGAATATGGCTCCAGATTCTACAAAGGGAAGGAGAGACGGTTTCATCGAGGTTACGACTTGACGAGCACCGTTTTGTCTCGCGCGTAAATAACTCGAGCGAAACGCGCATCGCGTTGACGACCGTACCCGGAGGTTCGCGTCACAAACCTGGGGTTGATTGAAATCTTCCTCGCGGTTACCACCCGCCTCTCGAAGAGTGGCTTTGCAACAATACTACGTAACGTTCGTTTCTCACTTAATACAATTGCGCGCTACAAACTTCAATAAAATACACTAGAATCGAACGGTTCTACGACTTGAATTGCACAAACTGGTATTAGATCAAGAATAAAATATACTAGTCGAGCCCACTTTTAACGAAACTGAAGCGGATTCGAAACTACTTTGTTAATCTCTTCGGGAGTGGATTCTCAGTTTCAAAGTAGACCTGCAACACTGCCAGCAGGGTAGGTTTTTAAAAAATTGACTTTAAAATACTTGAATTTTAAACGTCCATACACGGGCGTGCCCAAGAAAGGGTTGAGTTAAAACCAAACTTTCTTATAGGTATATATATATATATATATATATGGGTTAACAGGGAAGGATACCTCTACGTCAAAAACCGCACAAAAGTTTCAATTTAAATTATATCTTAAGAATGGGCTTCGAAATCGAAAATATGAATCAACAGCGCACTGTGGTTTAGAAAGCCCTACATACTGAATGCTCTGAATTGTGTCTTACATTATAATCAGTATGGTTTTTATTTCTAATTAATTTTATTATTAATTATCGATTAAATAGTCGAAATAACTATGCTAATGGTTATAATATTTCATTCAGTTTGTAGGGCTTACCAAAACACACTGCGCTGTTGAATCAGATTTTCGATTTTGTGTTGCAATCTTGAGATATAATTAAAAAATTACAATTTTCTGCGGTTTTTGACGTAGAGGTACCCTTTGCTATTAATATTTGTGCTTTCACTTTTAAAGGGGAAATAGATCCAACTACCTTAAAAGCGGGTTCCTTATGAGCGAGCTCAACTGTACACGTCCATTACACATTCAGAGCAAACTCTTGTGACAATCTCCCCACTACTATGTGCCTTACCAGAGAACTGGCAACCCCCCTCCCCAAGGTGTCGTGGTGGGAGGCTCCGGCTAGGGAATTTCAGGCCCCCATCGTTCCGCTCCACACTTCTCTGGATCTACCTCTGGTAGACACGTTGGTCCTGGATCGATCCCTTAAATTTTTCACATCATTAAAACAGCACCCAAACACTCTCGTGAGGTCACAGTTGGACTTTATGCCCAACCCTAATGATAGATTTGTCCGTCCAGTCGCGAGCATAAACACCCTTGAATTCAGGCCTCCCAACCCAAAGGCATGTAAACGCCACCGCAACATTCGCCCTCCCCTCTTTGCGAAGAAAAGACGGGTGCAGGTGTAAATCTAGTCATTCCCAGGACTCTTCCTGAACTTACCTTTTCTATTCCTAGTAGTTGCTAATCCAACCTCTTCTATTAATTCATACTAATATTACTTAAAATTCATTCTGCCTTCGGGCCATTTCATTCTTTTTCAAAACGTGGACACTGTCCGGTCGAGATTTCAAAGCAAAAGGAAACGTAGCCTTATTGCATCCATCCAAACGTCCAAAAGCGAGAGTTTCGTGGGTAAGGGGGTGGTGAGGTCGGCGATCCACGTCGCGTTGAGGAGACAGTCTGTTAAGTTGTTGGGCGCCACCTGCTTGGGATTTAGGAGCAAGCAGGAACCTCCTAAGTGGTACTGCAATTGTGGGGGGGTTTTGTCGTATAAAGACATAACAATTATCATTTGAATGCTTGGATATAAAATGTATAATATATAATACAATTACAAAGAGGCAAGCACAGGCTATACAATATGAAAAATTACCAGGTAATAATGTATATATCGGTCCCCTGAGGCAATACAGGGATTACTTATACAATGATTATAAACTAAAAGGTTATGATGTACTGTGTGATACAGTGAAAGAAATGGCACAACCTATCTCGTACTATAACCATACTTTTAGACATTGAACATACCTCGGAGGAAATACAAAGTATGAGTCGTGGGCCTGACTCCTACAATTAGCCCAGCACCGGGGCTCTAAGGAAACGTGTCTGGGATGTTCAATCTCCAAGAATGTATATATATATAAGTAATTAAAATGATTATATTTAAGTAATAATGAACCCTGAGGCTAACTAAATTAATCCATAGTACATATCCGTGTACCAACCTATCATATGAGACAGCGTAAGTCTAACGCTACAACCATATTGGCTATTATGAATTAGCCCACAATATTCAATCACCAACCTGTTATTAAAGTATTTATATTAACAATCAATAACACATTCATGAAAATCAGTCAAATCCAAAATCGGTGTTGGGTTGTAGGTCGTAGTTGAATTGCGGCGTAGACAAATTATCAAAAATTTCCCGCCGGGGTGTATGGAGCGTAGTACACCCTCTTAACGAGTTTAGTTAAAAAATCTTTGATTCTAAGGTTCGTGGGTACTCATCTGACACCTATGGGTTCCACTTGTCGATCACGGCTCCGGCTTTGACCCCACCACGCTGCTCCAGGATCGGGACGATAGTGCCTGGGTTGCGCCACTGGCATGCACGGATGACGATCTCGTAGTCAGCTGACGCTGCTCCGGCCGGGACGTGAGACGCCGCCCAGTATGTAGTATTCTCGCGACGATTATTGAACCACGAAATGTTCAAGAAGTTGTAGACAATGTAGGAAGTATATATCGGCACGGTACTCTATCCAAACTGCGTCCCACTTGACAATTTTCCCGATTTTTAAATTTCCTATATCTGCATGGTTTTAAGTTCTCATAAATCATAACACCATAGTCACCATACACAGTCCACATTCCACAAGCAGGTATCACGCGTCAGTGTTTGGGGTAAACACTCTCTCAAACGTCACTCAGACAATACTTATCACCGAGCACCGTCTCCCTGTCGACTGGGATACTCTAGTTGTCGTAAAGCCAAATTGGGCACGGCACGCCCGCTATTTATAATGTCGAGTTGTAAGTGTCTGAGAACCTTATATTCCCCCGAATATAACGACAAATGTACAGAAAAATATGGTCAAAATCACACCAGTGTGAAGGCGTGTACTCTTCACCTTGCACAAATTCGAAACAAAAAAACTTTCTCTCTCTCCCCATCAAGAACAACAAACCTCGCATAGCGTCATCGGGGGCCAATGGGGCCACAGGTGACATCATGGTCGTCACGTGGTTTCTACTCCCCTCCGTCTCTTATCACCACAATCATACGTCACACACGGGTGATGAGTCGCTGACTGGGGCTGGATAAACACATGTTGCGTTCCTGTGCACTGTAACGTCCGTTGCATGGCACGTTACAGAGTTTAGATAAGCCTGTCCCTTCTCTGCTTTTGTATTTGCTTGTTTCAGCTCTCTTGTCACTTACTTTTGTGACACACAGAAAGCTTTATGTACGTACTTTCAATTTACTTCTACTAAAAATGTACTTCCTTTCTGTCTAGCATCTGGATTTCATCTGCCCCGCCCCCTTGTCCAATACATCGTTTAGAAGAGATCGATGGTAATACTTTAAGAAATAAACCAGTATGATTTTACTTTGTGATGACATTTTAAACGATATCAAAGGGAAAACACCTACACAGTATAATTTGTCAACTCACGTCCAACGCTCAGGATATAAAATAAAGTAAATTTCCAAAACGGGTAGAATAGTTGTTTATTCCTTAGACACAACCCCTCACACACGAGACGCTGTCAATATTGACGCATGTGCATCGTCCACACTCGAATTAATCTCGTGTCTGTCTATAACTGTCTGTATATGATAAGGTAGTTGGAGGATTAATTGTTTACAAAAATATGTTATTACTCATTGTGAAGAGTCGAGGGGTAAAATACAATACCGTAAATGCTATCAGATATCTCAGAGTTTGATGTTCGAGCACCAGCAATCGCCATTCATTCACATATCGAGTTCCTGGCCAAGCCGTAGCAAGAGTCCTCGTGAGCTGTCACATACTCTCTTTTCGCAGGGTCTGCCTATCATTACAGGTGCAAACATTAAGAGTCCTCGTGAGCTGTCACATACTCTCTTTTCGCAGGGTCTGCCTAACATTACAGGTGCAAACATTAAGAGTCCTCGTGAGCTGTCACATACTCTCTTTTCGCAGGGTCTGCCTATCATTACAGGTGCAAACATTAAGAGACCTCGTGAGCTGCCACATACTCTCTTTTCGCAGGGTCTGCCTATCATTACAGGTGCAAACATTAAGAGTCCTCGTGAGCTGTTACATACTCTCTTTTCGCAGGGTCTGCCTATCATTACAGGTGCAAACATTAAGAGACCTCGTGAGCTGTCACATACTCTCTTTTCGCAGGGTCTGCCTATCATTACAGGTGCAAACATTAAGAGTCCTCGTAAGCTGTCACATACACTCTCTTCGCAAGGTCTGCCTATCATTACAGGTGCAAACATAAGCCATAGCAAAAACCTTGAATGCAATATTTTCGTGCCATTTCAAAATTAAACTTTATACAGATTAATACCGCTTGTAGTCAATTTATGGTGGGGGGGGGGGGAGGGGGGGGCTATATGAAGACATTTTCAGAACAACTCATCGAACAAATATTAGGAATATCACGTGATAACATTGACAGGTGTAATGCCAACTGACCAGACCCTCTACCCAGTCCCAAAGTAACCGGGAATCTTGGAAGGGGTGGGGGGTGGGGGGTGGGGGGTGGGGGGCGGGGGGCGGGGGGCTGATAGTCAGGCAGACGGAACAACGAAACTGGGTGTTTGGCCCGGTGGGGAGGGGGGGAGGGGGTGTGTCAAAAGGTTAAAAAGAAATAATTTAAAGGAACCAGGCAAGAAATCCACGACACATTTTAACAAAGACTTGTCCACGACCACAACAAGCCACCGTTCACCGCTGCCTCCTGGCTTCTCAACCACTCTTAGACGGTACTGAGGGAGACAAATAAGTCGCACAAACACCCAGTTCACTAAATTCTAAAAAAAAGTACCACTTCAATTTTAAGAACAACCCAAACAAGCCAGAATATCCCACTAATATAGTCGATTCTTGGGGGGGGGGGGGGGGGGGGGGCGAATGACAATTCCCCTGGGACCATAGCTGAATTCAACGCTGCATAACACGGGGGGGGGGGGGGGTCGGAGGATAGGGATAAGTAGGACGTAAAGAGGAAAGATTAAGATTATGATTAAGATTCAACACTTAAAGACTGCAAATGGGCCACAACTACCCGGTGGCAACCTATCCAAACCTCCCCCCTCCCCCGCTCCCTCATCATCACCTATTCGTCAATCTATTGCTAAATTCCCTTACTGACTCGCACTCAACAACCTCCTCGGGTAACTCATTCTATTCCCAAACCGTTCTCTCAACAAAACCAAACCTACCCAGATCACTTCTCACTACCGACGCTGAAACTTCCAATTATGATCCCCCCTCCCTCTATAAACTCCTTCTTTCAACCTGCTCTGGATTTACCCCCTAACTTCCTTTCCCCCTAGCTGCTTTATATTGATTACACATCCTATCACTCCTCCGTCTCTTCTCTAAGGACTCCCAATCCAGTTACCCCACCATTGCTGTAACACTATCATAAGCCCTTACCACATTCCCTAACCTATTTTCCACATACCTCCATCTCCTAACTTGTCCTGTAACCTTCCTTGCCGCCCTACGCTGTACCTTCTCTAATTCCATGACCTCCCCCTTCCTATATGGATCCCACACCGCACCACCATATTCCAATATAGGCCGTACCACTGTCTTGTAAGCCATATCCTTTACCTCCCTACTAGCTTACTTCAAATGTCTTATAACAAACCCTAAGTTTCTATAACCCTTTCTAACACTTTCCTGCACCTGGTCCCCCCATCCCAAATCTTTGGCCAATACAATTCGCAAATACTTATACTTCTTAACCTTTTCTAGAACTACCCCATGAAGAAAATACTCTCTCACATCCCCTTTTAATTTACGCGTGAACCTTACTGAACCTCACTTTACACTTTCCCGCATTCAAACCCATCCTATTAACATCAACCCACTCCTCTATCCTGTTCAAATCATCCTGCAACAACTTAGCATCCTCCACCCCCTTAAACACCCTATACAAGACGAAATCATCAGCAAACAACCTTAATCTTGATTCAATATCCCTTCCTATATCATTAATAAACATTATAAATAACAGTGATCCCAGCACCGATCCCTGCGGCCCCCCCGATGTAACTTCGATAGTTGTTGATACGCTATCCCCCACCCTTACCCTCTGCGACATATTTGATAGAAAATCTCCCATCCACCTTACAACCCCTTTATCTGCAATCACACTATCAACCTTTCTCATCAAAATCCCGTAAGACACTTTATCAAAAGCCTTTTCAAAATCAAGGAAAACTGCATCAACCTCCTCCCCCTTATCTAGAGCCTCCCCTATGTCCTGAACAAGACCTATCAATTGCGTCTCGCAAGAATACACCTCCCTAAACCCATGCTGGCTATCTACCAACCATCCCTCCCCCCCCAACACCTCCCCAACATAATTTGCTACTACCTTTTCCATTATCTTGCTCCCTACCAAAGTGAGACTAACTGGTCTGTAATTCCCTACTTGACTTCTATCCCCCCCCTCATGTAATGGCACTACAAGTCCTTCCCTCCAACCCTCCGGTATAGTACCTTCCCTTAACGATTCCCTGCAAATATCCCCAACAAACCTAACTCACCCCCAAAAATCCTCCCTCCCATCTTCCCTAAAACCTTTCTAATATCAAGATTTGTTAGAGTGAGAGGCTTGCTACCCGTCCCCCCTTCCCGCTGCATACTAGAATCTTCCCTCTCTTGGAATAACTCCCCAGAAAATGTAAAGAGAAGGATTTCGTCGGGCTCCTCCCCCTGGCTGAGGTGGCCCTACCAGAAGCCGGCCACCGGCATAACTCTCAGGGTCCACTTGCCCACTTCACTTAGTACTCACATAGTACCTTAGTATTCACCTTAGTACCTTCGATATTCACCTCGTACTTCAGTTATTTTATTACCAAAAAGGACAGAAAAACATGTACATCACAACTCTTCCAGACAGACCAGCCTAGGCCAGGCCGGGCTACAATTAATTACCCTTCAAGGAGAACAACCCAAAAGCATGTTAACGGGATGGCTAGAACGGGATTCTTTGTGAAACAGGTGGTGTGATGGAGAATGCAAAAATGTCATTTGTGTCATGTACAGTTTACTTGATCAAAACATTATTTTAAGGTTACATTTAGGGTATCAAAATTCAAATATAAAATATAAACAAACAAGCATTGAAAACATTCAATATTGGGCCCAACTCGGTTAGCTAAGTTGTAAAATCTACAAAACTACAATCTACATTGAAATTAATAATAACACAATGTACATACACTTCGTAAACACAGTTTAAAGATAGTAACATATGTTTTAAAAGAAGGAATTGAAAGCTTAAAATATAAGTTGTAAAAGTAAAGAAATTACCACTTGCACAGAAAAAAAGTCAGCATATCAGTTAGGCTATTGAAATACAATGAGAATACGGTAATGCGATACGTGCACTCGTGGTAAATGGTCTCAAGAATACATTGAATCTAGCAGAATGATTTCAATTGAATGCATTCAATTTCTATTAACTGTCAAGATAAAGAAATATGGTAAATATCTAAAAATAAAATTTCACATACTTATTGAGAACACAATAAGAACAATGCAACTGTGCAATACATGCACGCACACCTTGTTAACACAGACTCCAGTTTACATTTCATCTAGATGAATGATTATACCAATATATACAAAAAATTGAGGTGATTATTTGAAAGTAGTAAATAGTTGTTCAATGCGAGCAATGTTCAACAAGGATATTAGTAGGCAGCTTGTCAGGCTGCCTAACTGATGAACACCCACCTCGGCTCGGACACAAAAAACAGAGCCAAGAACGTAACTGAACACTTACTGGTATACTTGGCCCAAGATAACCTTACATCACACGTAAGGTCGCTTTCGTCTCAGGCGAGGCACTCATAGCCAACCAGCGAGCCGCCCGAGACACACTTGCGCAAACACCGATCGCTGATTGGCTACGAACACGTTGCCTGTGACGAAAGCTTGTATAAGGTAGTGTTGGGCCAACCATACACAGCTGGGTTTAGTATTTTCTCACTCCAGCCGCTGCACGCCAGGGGACAGTCTAGTCGCGGCGGGGACAGACCGCGCCGTGTCCCCCCAGCTCGCACGCGGGCATGCGCAGCAGGCATTCCGTTCTAGATAGCCGGATGTCGGCACTCAGACCCTCCAAAGTAAGATTCCTCATATACTGGGCGCGACCCTAACGCTAGACCTAGAAAAGAGGGTTCCTACTGTGGCCAGCCCTGACATTCTTACCGGCTCCGGCCACGTGCGTGGAAGGGTTTCCTTATTATCTCTGCGGGAACTGGCTAGGTTGACTGGGTAGCGACATCTGCTTATTTATATTTTATGGTGCAGATCGTGTTTATGTTTATTTGATTTCACTGAGCAATCATCACGTATATTATTATTTTAAGCTCTTGATTTTAAACTCGACAGAAAACGAATGATGTCGCTACAACTATTTTGACGTGATAAGTGTATATGCAAGCATGAAAATACGGACACACTTTAAAATTCAAGAATAGCCTATATGATCAGACAATCAGTATAGTGCACAAACGAATCTAGTGCATGTTAGTGTTAGATGCATATAATTATTGTAAACTTTATGCGGGAAGCGAAACGTTGTTAAAGGGTTGACAATAGTTTATTTGTAAAGGTATTTTATTTTATTGTAGAATAGAAAGTAGTTTTACTTCCATGCAGCGTGGGTCCTGTTTTGAGTTGCCTCAAGAAGGAGATTCTAATTTGACATCTAACTATCAAATTGGTTAGGTCTACTAAACAAACCTTAGATATAGGCGCATTCAAATAAATAATTGCTCGGTATGATTTTCACCTGCGTAATTGTTCGTCAGTAGTCTAGTGTTGTGAACACTACAAATAATTAGTACCTATTAGTACAATCTTAAATGAACACAAACAATGGGTTTGAAATATTACAAACTAATGTGATCGAAGTAAGTAAAGAATTTACTTAGCAAGTTGCATCCCCAATGATAATAATAATAATCTTTCATAGGGACCTTGCCCAGGGAGTCAGGGACAGTTCATGAACGAAATATGTATTGTGTTGTGATATTTGAAGTACATAGTTGAGATCATGGCATGGAATGTCTGAGGGCGGGTAGACGAATGACGCAATCCCAGCTTTCGCCTTTAGACTGAGTAAAATATAAGGAAAAACTGCAGTCATGATTGTCGGTAGCGGGTATTGAACTGGCTACACTCCAGAATCAATAACTTATATTTTAATTAATACTGGAATTATGACAAACTTTTTGTCTGGATGGTCACACGTAATTCGTCTTCTAACAAAAATGTAGTGATATCCCAGACCCTAGGATTGTGCCTGAAGGATCCATTCGATCGACACAATCTGTGCCCAAGTGATGTCGAAATTAAAACCATATTATAACACATTTGCTGTGGTTCATTCGGGATACAACGATAAACACAATATGGAAGGAAGTCAGTGGGTATTCACGTCGCAAAGGACGATGATAGTACTTAGAGAAAATGTAGAAACGTAAAGTAAAGTAAGAGATTACGAGAACTAGGAGCTTAGATTTTTTTGATTATTAATTACGGAGCTATGTATTCCAACTACTAGGTCATGTGACGTCAGGGCATTGCCGCTTCTTACGATAGGCAGAGCTACCGTATGCAATCCGATTCAGGTGCCAAACGGGGTCAAAGTACACATCAAGTCGCAAAGAGGGGCCCTCTTCCAAGCCCTCTTCAAGCGGGCCGCTTGAATGGGAAGATAAATAAACTTCTCGTGTTTGTATGTTTGTTTGTTTCAACTGCGAAGGCACACGCACGGCGAGTGGGTGACCTGAGTTATATTCCCAGTTCATAGTACATTTAAACAATAATTATTAATTAGTGACATTTTTTACCTCGATGTCATATTATGTTAGGCGTGGTGTTGCAACCCGCATATACGCATAACAACAAAACGTGTACAACAACATAACGTATAGATATATTTTCTTGAAGTGCAAAAATCGTCATAGAAACACAACTCAAAAAAGTAATCATTTTCATTTACAATAATTAGAAAGTCTGTTTCCATTAAGAGGAAGGACTACTCGCCAATATTAAAACCCGCGAAATTAACGTAGTTTCGTCATATTTCAATAACGCCACACAATATCGAAAAAGTGACAACTACGCTTATTTTGAATTCGTGAGAGCTCAATACCGTAGCAAAAAGATTTATTAGTTTTCAGTAATTAAAATTATTATTTCTAATTTAATTAATTCACTAGTTAATTAGAAATAACAACTATAATAACTACAAGCTACAAAATCTTTTTCATACGGTATTGAGCTCTCACGAATCCAAAATAAGCGTAGTTGTCACTTTTTCGATATTGTGTGGCGTTATTGAGATATGACGAAAATACGTGTATTTCGCGGGTTTTAATATTGGCTAGTAGTCCTTCACATACACAAATATCGAAATGGTGAAACACTATCACTATTCATTGTGTATTAGTATGAGTAACAATAGACAGCGCATGGCAGGTAGCGGCAACCCTTCTATTATTCGACGGAACTCCGCGCGCTCGCTGCGAGAACACTTTATGAATAGACTTCCAAGTTTGTACAAAATAGCAGATTTTTCACAAAATTGACGGATTTTCTGGTCTAGCGTTAGGGTCGCGCCCAGTTTAGGAGAGAACTGTCCGCGACACAGCGGGCAAACTGTGGTACTGTCGTCAGACCGGCAAGCATTACACAGGCTGTGCCCCTCGGTGCACAGGTGTATCAGTGCGCACATGACCTTTAAGCACACGGGACACTCCAGTGTTCGCATTATGTTCTGCTCCAAAGTCCGTTATGTCTTCCCCCACATTTTCATCTATTCCTATCCTGCGCTGCGCTGAAGGTGTGACGATTGACGTGACCAACAGTAGTGAATATGTTTCAGCATAAGCCACCTGTTGAACCACAAGCCCTGGTGACTTCGGCAACAGAGTCGCCACCGAGAGGTTATTCTTCCCCTGACCCAGTTCACCACTTGTTCCTCGGCCACACACAAACACGTCTCCTGCCCGTGTCAACACCGCAGTGTGGTTATATGCAGCGATAACCTGGGAGACAGTCTGGTCCTCGAGGCCAATCATTCTAGTGGGGGCGGATCTCTTGGGTGTGTCACCGATACCCAACCGACCTTCAACATTATAACCCCAAGCCCAGGTCCTCCCATCGACTCCGAGGGCCACAGTGTGGAGTGACCCGCAGGACACGGCAGTCACGGCTGTTGACGGCACCGATACTCGTGTGAAGCTGGACACGTTACCATATAAATATAGCCCAAGTTGACCAATGAAATTATACCCAGCCATCCAGAGGACTCCAGAGGCCGAGACAAGAGCTGTATGGTACATGCCACACGATATGTCAACGATGGCCTCGGGGAGGTTGGGCACACGGGTGAATGAGGTTCGCAGGTTTGTATGACCGAGGCCTAGTTGGCCGTAGCCGTTGTATCCACACACCCAGACCTCCCCGCCTGTTGCAAGAACCACCGTGTGCCACCACCCAGCAGCAACCTTCTTGATGGGCGGCAGACCGGCAACCAGGACGGGTGTGGGGGTGTTACGGGTGTGACCGAGGCCAAGCTGACCATAGTCATTTCGCCCCCTTGAATACACCTCACCCTTGTCAGTGAGGAACATGGTGTATCGAACTCCACAAGCAGCCTGGGTTATCCTAACAGAGCTGAGAGTGTCAACAAGCCTCGGCTCAGCGACCGAGCCTTCGTTCTTCATCCGTCCTGTGTCTTGTGTTACACAGAAGGTGTAGACGCGGCCAGACTCGCAGACAACTGCAGAGTGGTTATCACCGCAAGACACCTGAACGACGGTCTCATCTTGGGGAAACGACACAATGCTCGATCCAGCAGGCAGGCCTCCACCCAACACCAGGACACCAGGCTTGGTTATAACGAACCGAGCGTCATCGTTCGCAGCCATCCTGCAACCAAACGAGATGTTGGACACAGAAGGGGACCAGTTAGAGTATGATTCCCAGATAAATAAAAACTTAAATATCTTTTTTTCATATGTACAACTTCATTTTCCATCCACATATCTTTTCGTTTAGCCAAGTTGCAAAAATATGGGGTGTAAAACCCGAATATCAATCAAGCAATCAAATTTACATTTGATTACATTATTTTAGGCCTACTTCATTGCACTCGTGGGACCTCGGTCCTGTTTTCAAAAAAGATTAAATAATAATAATGATAATAATGATAATAATAATAATAATAATAATAATAATAATAATAATAATAATAATAATAATAATAATAATAATAATAATAATAATAATAATAATATAAATAATAATACTTATAACTACAATAATAATAATAATAATATTAATAAATAACCATTTGATTCATAATTTGAAAAATGGGATTTCTGCAATTTGTATTCATTTAGGGTAAATCATTTCATTTGCATTAATAAAAAAATACCAATTATTTCACAAAAGAGGGAATCACGTGAGAATTGCAAACTACAAATCCTGCCCATGTACTGCTACCTTATCGTAGTGGCAGGTTTGCGTGCAGGTTTGCGTGCTTTGGTGATCCCGAGAGCTATGGCGGCGGAAGCGTATGCTTCTAGTAGGGCCACCCTAGCCAGACAGGTACTGCTACGTTATCGTAGTGGGCAGTTTTGCGTGCTTTGTTGATCCCGAGAGCTATGGCGGCGGAAGCGTATGCTTCTGGTAGGGCCACCCTAGCCAGACAGGTCGAGGAGAAGTCAGACGAAATGCAGTCCACATCCTCCCCGCTCCCTTTTCCCCTTTCTTCCTTGCCCACCCACTGGCCTTTTATCACTTAACACACCCCATCACCTTTCTTCATATTTCACTCAAACATTGTCTCGATTAGCCACGTTGCAGAAATATGAGACGTTTAGCCCAAATATCATCAATCTCAAACTACAATTAACTGATGTAGACGAGGGTGGGAGGAGTGAGTGACCAGCGCAGCCACTAGCCAACGTTGTGGCGGGCTTCAATACTCACACACGCATTTCATAAAACCATCTTTTATCTAATTGTTTTAAGGGTAACTTTTGAAACATCAAGAGAACCACCAAAAGAAATAACTATGGGTTTAAGGCAGAGATAAAAATAAAAAATTCCTATAGGGCACTAGCAACACCAAAAGACAACAATGAAACAAATGAATTGAATCGATGGACAAACAACAAGCTGTCAAAAAATAATTTCTTCTGATTTTGGAAAACAAAACAAAAACAAACAAATACACATACAAAACTTTCACTAAGTCGTTGTCTATCATTAAAAGTTTTAAATGGCGAGCAGTTGCTATTGCTACACTTGTTTTTATTTCTATGGTTGCAATTTTATTATTTTGACAGCTGATTGTGTGTCCATCAGTTCAATTCATTTGTTCCATTGTTGTCTGTTGGTGTTGCTAGTGCCCTATTGGAATTTTTCATTACTTTATAAAGTCAAAAAGACTGTGAAGCAATATTCACATGTTTTGGAGACATACTTCATTTCTAAATATAATGTTTATTATTTATTTGCAGTGCACTGATTACTTAGCAGTTTTGTGACTGTAAACAACTGATGCAATCACAATTTCAAAATGACAATTCTCATGAACAGTAATACTAACCCCAATATAAGTATTGAAATCCGGATCGCAGATCATAGTCCAAGGCCCCTCTCATATGCGCTATAATTAAGGAACATCAACAGAATCCTGGCGTTCTTTCACACATTCCTAAATGCAGTCTTCCGCTGAGTAGAGTGCACACGCCTGTTCTCCCACCCCACCGTTCCAGGGGGTCAATAAGGTTTGTCCCCTCCCCCCCCCCCCCCCCAAACAGATATGACACCCTAAAAACATTCCCAAATACGTATTGCACCGATTATGTACCAAATACACAAACAAATTTAATTTTTGCACCACTTTCATAACCGAGAATTCAATTAATTAAGTGGGGGTGGCCAACTTTATGGTAGCCCCCCCCCCCCCCCCCCACCAATAAAACGTTTATTGACACTTTGAGTGCATTTAATTATTGCACTTATTATGCTCCAAAATTCACCATCAAATTCAATTTTTGCACCGTTCCCACAATCAAGATATTAATTAAAACATTAAGGGGGGCCAGCTATATAACTTAATTGTTACTTTGTAACTTCTTGAATGATTTTGCCACAAAAGTAATGGCCATCATATAGAATTAAAGAAAAGGAATACGAGTGCTAATTAAAAAATTAATTAGTAAATATCTTGATTGTGAGAGTGGTGCAAAAATTGAATTTGATGGTGTATTTTGGTGCAAAAACAGGGAAAGTTTTTTCAGTGTAAATATCTTGTTTTTTTTGTGTGGGAGGGGGGGGGGGGGGGCTAACTTAATTGACTTCGTTCCAGGTAACCAACGGAAGCTCCTAAATTATCCCTAAAGGGCCGGCTTAAATTAGATGGTAGGAGCTAGAGAAGTAGAACTTATGTTGGCAACTTGGCCTTGGCTAAGTCGTAGCAAGAGACTTACGTTGAGTCGAGTTTAAACTAAACTTTAATGAGAGATGGAGACTTTAACGTGATTTCAGGGAAATTATTTGACAGTACTAAGGTGAGTGGCCATCAGTATAAACTACAACATTGAAGACAAATGCTAAAACCCCAATATATATATATATATCATACGCCTATCTATCGTCTTAGCATGTTAATATTCATGGAGAGTCTCTGCAGTATCCCCATATTATGTGCTATGTATTATTTCACGTACTACTGTTGCTCTATTCATCGTTTGACCATGTTTACCGTTGAGTTTTTGGGGAATAAATAATAAAGAAATTGAATCCATCATTATAATTAATAAAAAGGGTACTATGCAGTAAGCTATTCACAGCTGCGACAAGGTCTTCACGACACGCCCACTCCCAAACACCCTGCGCACCAGACAAACCACATGCTAACTGACGGGCTAGCCTGCCGCTGTTACGGTCACCGACCATTCTGTTATCTACTAGTCTTTGTTGCTACACTTAGTGTACTATGCAGTAAGCTATTCATAGCTACGACAAGGTATTTACGCCCCCTCCCAAACACCCTGCACACCAGACAAACCACATGCTAACTGACGGGCTAGCCTGCCGCTGTTACGGTCACCGACCATTCTGTTATCTACCAGTCTTTGTTGCTACACTTAGTGTACTATGCAGTAAGCTATTCATAGCTACGACAAGGTCTTCACGCCCCCTCCCAAACACCCTGCGCACCAGACAAACCACATGCTAACTGACGGGCTAGCCTGCCACTGTTACGGGCACCGACCATTCTGTTATCTACCAGTCTTTGTTGCTAAACTTAGTGTACTATGCAGTAAGCTATTCATAGCTACGACAAGGTCTTCACGCCCCCTCCCAAACACCCTGCGCACCAGACAAACCACATGCTAACTGACGGGCTAGCCTGCCGCTGTTAATGGAGGGTAAGGCCTACAAACTGAATGATAGACCTAAATGTATTTATCATTAAAACTATTATGAATGTAAATATTATTTCATTAAATTACTTTTTAAATAAGTATTACTGTCATACTGATTATATTGTTAGATACATTTATCATTGAGTATGTAGGGTTTACCAAACCACAGCATGTAAATTACTCAGATTTACGTTTTTGAGGTGGATTCTTGAGATATGATTAAAACATGACAATTTGCTGCAGTATTCGACGTTAAATTACCCATTATATCACTCATTAGACCGCCAAACCGAGATAAGACCTCTTGCAAATCCAGCCCGAGGCATTTAATACACTGTCCTTTTTCATCACAACTGTGCCAATTATCTATTAAGGCAACTCAATTTCTTTTAAAATAGTCATCGCACAAATCAGGGTTGTAATTTTCTCAAATGGTTTCTTTCCTAGTAGTAGTAGTAGTAGTAGTAATAGTTCCTAGTCATTTCCGTGATGAACTAGCCATTGCTTATGACTTTTACACTTAAATGATCACGTTAGTAGATTGTCTTGGACCTGTAGGCCCTACATACCTCGTCTCGGGCTTCCTAGCGGGATCTGCTGTGACAAGGATTTATCTCGGAAGACAACTATCTGCAACAACAATACAAGTCATTCAAAACAGATCCTGTGTGTCCATTAACTGATCACGTTAGTAGATTGTCTTGGACCTGTAGGCCCTACATACCTCGTCTCGGGCTTCCTAGCGGGATCTGCTGTGACAAGGGTATATCTCGGAAGACAACTATCTGCAACAACAATACAAGTCAATCAAAACAGATCCTGTGTGTCCATTAACTGATCACGTTAGTACGTTAGATTGTCTTGGACCTGTAGGCCCTACGTACCTCGTCTCGGGCTTCCTAGCGGGATCTGCTGTTACAAGGGTATATCTTGGAAGACAACTATCTGCAACAACAATACAAGTCAATCAAAACAGATCCTGTGTGTCCATTAACTGATCACGTTAGTAGATTGTCTTGGACCTGTAGGCCCTACGTACCTCGTCTCGGGCTTCCTAGCGGGATCTGCTGTGACAAGGGTATATCTCGGAAGACAACTATCTGCAACAACAATACAAGTCAATCAAAACAGATCCTGTGTGTCCATTTGTCAATAATGGGCAAGTATACTCTTCTACCACTATTCAGTCCATTCATATAACATTCATAAGGGCATCAAAATATTGTATTTCCTTGCCCACTTCGATGCAAAGTGAATAAAATACCACCCTGCTTAAAAATACGGTTGGATACTATTGGATCCGCAAGTGTAAACCAACAGGATTCAATCGTAACCAACTGTCTTAGTAGGAGCCAACTGGAACTCTAAAAGCATCCAATAGGATCCAAACGTATTCAATAGGAACTGTAACCAATAGTATTCAACTGGGACCGTATGCAAAGGGAATCAACTGTAGTGCAACTGGAACCGTAACCAATAGTATTCAACAGGCAACGTATTCAAAGGGAATCAACTGTATTCAACTGCCGTAATCAATTGGTTTCAATAGTATTCAACTGGGACCGTATGCAAAGGGAATCAACTGTAGTTCAACTGGAACCGTAACCAATAGTATTCAACAGGCAACGTATTCAAAGGGAGTCAACTGTATTCAACTGGAACCGTAATCAATTGGTTTCAATAGTATTCAACTGGGACCGTATGCAACGGGAATCAACTGTATTCAACTGGAACCGTAATCAATTGGTTTCAATAGTATTCAACTGGGACCGTATGCAAAGGGAATCAACTGTAGTTCAACTGGAACCGTAACCAATAGTATTCAACAGGCAACGTATTCAAAGGGAATCAACTGTATTCAACTGGAACCGTAATCAATTGGGTTCAATAGTATTCAATTGGGACCGTATGCAAAGGGAATCAACTGTAGTTCAACTGGAACCGTAACCAATAGTATTCAACAGGCAACGTATTCAAAGGGAATCAACTGTATTCAACTGGAACCGTAATCAATTGGGTTCAATAGTATCCAACTGGGACCGTATGCAAAGGGAATCAACTGTAGTTCAACTGGAACCGTAACCAATAGTATTCAACAGGCAACGTATTCAATGGGAGTCAACTGTATTCAACTGGATTCGTAATCAATTGGTTTCAATAGTATTCAACTGGGACCGTATGCAAAGGGAATCAACTGTATTCAACTGGAACCGTAATCAATTGGTTTCAATAGTATTCAACTGGGACCGTATGCAAAGGGAATCAACTGTAGTTCAACTGGAACCGTAACCAATAGTATTCAACAGGCAACGTATTCAAAGGGAATCAACTGTATTCAACTGGAACCGTAATCAATTGGGTTCAATAGTATTCAACTGGGACCGTATGCAAAGGGAATCAACTGTAGTTCAACTGGAACCGTAACCAATAGTATTCAACAGGCAACGTATTCAAAGGGAGTCAACTGTATTCAACTGGAACCGTAATCAATTGGTTTCAATAGTATTCAACAGGCAACGTATTCAAAGGGAGTCAACTGTATTCAACTGGAACCGTAATCAATTGGTTTCAATAGTATTCAACTGGGACCGTATGCAAAGGGAATCAACTGTATTCAACTGGAACCGTAATCAATTGGTTTCAATAGTATTCAACTGGGACCGTATGCAAAGGGAATCAACTGTAGTTCAACTGGAACCGTAACCAATAGTATTCAACAGGCAACGTATTCAAAGGGAATCAACTGTATTCAACTTGAACCGTAATCAATTGGGTTCAATAGTATTCAACTGGGACCGTATGCAAAGGGAATCAACTGTAGTTCAACTGGAACCGTAACCAATAGTATTCAACAGGCAACGTATTCAAAGGGAATCAACTGTATTCAACTGGAACCATAATCAATTGGTTTCAATAGTATTCAACTGGGACCGTATGCAAAGGGAATCAACTGTATTCAACTGGAACCGTAATCAATTGGTTTCAATAGTATTCAACTGGGACCGTATGCAAAGGGAATCAACTGTATTCAACTGGAACCGTATAATCAATTGGGTTCAATAGTATTCAACTGGGACCGTATGCAAAGGGAATCAACTGTAGTGCAACTGGAACCGTAACCAATAGTATTCAACAGGCAACGTATTCAAAGGGAATCAACTGTGTTCAACTGGAACCGTAATCAATTGGTTTCAATAGTATTCAACTGGGACTGTATGCAAAGGGAATCAACTGTATTCAACTGGAACCGTAACCAATAATATTCAACAGGCAACAACCGTAATGAAAAGGAACCAACCGTAATGGATGGGAATCAATCGTATTCAATGGGAACCAAGCGTATTCAATAGGAACCAACCGTATTCAATAGGAACCAACTGTATTCAATAGGAACCAACCGTATACAATAGGAACCAACCGTATTCAATAGGAACCAACCGTAATGGATGGGAATCAATCGTATTCAACAGGAACCAACCGTATTCAATAGGAACCAACCGTATTCAATAGGAACCAACTGTATTCAATAGGAACCAACCGTATTCAATAGGAACCAACTGTATTCAATAGGAACCAACCGTATACAATAGGAACCAACCGTATTCAATAGGAACCAACCGTAATGGATGGGAATCAATCGTTTTTCATCAATCAAACACTCATTTTTTTAATTTGTCCATGTATATTGGTGCTTTCACCGTTTTCACGTATTTATCAGTTTGTTCTGTGTTTTTTGTTTGACGCAGATTCTAGAAAAACGTTACATCGGAATTTCACTGTTATCGAAGTCACGCGAAACGTTTCAAGTAAGAGACTTCGAAACTCAAATCAATGCTATTATTATTATCATTATTATTATTATTATTATTATTATTATTATTATTATTATTATTATTATTATTATTATTATTATTATTATTATTATTATTATTATTATTATTATTATTATTATTATAATTATTATTATTATTAAATGTTTATTAATTGAATATATTAATGTTTTATCACTAAATAATAAATAAGTAAATAAATTAACAACAATTACAAAATTAAATAAACTCATTGAAACATTTCGAGGTGGGAGAAACAAAATTAACACACTGAATTAAAAAATAAAAGCTTGGCCGATGAATTTGTAATTTGTCTTTGGGTATAATATTATTATATTTCGTACTATAAAGCAATACTGGTAAACTCATCAAGCTAATGAACTTTTAAATCAATTTAATTATGGTATTCAAGAAACATTGAATAATAATTTACCTATATATATTTATATATATATAAGTATGGTATTGTGCAAATATGTGTGTGTTGTGTGTATATATTTACTATTCCTTCGATTTTGTTGGTTCCAAATATAAAGTACAAAAGAATTTTAAAGGTAAAACCGTCCTACCTCCATATTGTGCCAATATGTGTGTATATATATATACAATTGGAACTCAGAACAATATAAAACATGTTCTAGTGAGGAGAAAGGTACATAAGGTACAATATATGTATATGATTTCTTAACTTTTGTTGGTTGCAAAATGTAAAGTACGAAAGAATTTTAAAGCCAATATCGTCCTACATCCATTTTGTGCCAATAGGTGTGTATATATATATATATATATATATATATATATATATATATATATATAAAGTAAGGATACATTTTACGGTTTAACCAATCCAAATTTTATTTAAAATGATACTTCAACGTTTCGACGACTTTAGCGTCGTCTTTTTCAAGACATACAAACATAAAAAACAAATAAATAAAAAACCACAACAACCAAAAAACACTTGCATATAAAATGGAAAACACTGCCACAGCGATAAAAAAAAAAAAAAAAATCATATATATATATGTATATGTTAAAATGATAGGATCCATAAGGTTCCTGAAACGTCGGCACAATATGGAGGTAGGACGTGGCGGAATAACCCGCAATTATTTAATTTTATTGATAAATATATATGTAAACACAACGGGTTGTTAAGTCACGTTTATCGCACTTACTTGTCATATTAGTCAACGTTTCTGAGCAACGTATGTGCTCTGTCCTCAGGACACTATGTTACTGTGCTAAGTAACATAGTGTGCTGACGACAGATTTGATTTTGTTTTGTTGTTTTTAAAAAACTTTCAGAACTTTTCACCAGATAGTTAGTTGATATGTACGCGCTCGCTTATCAACGCGTCACACAAGGGCGTTTTCCTAGTGTTAACATTAATGCGAATCAGCCAAGATTACTGACGGTCGTGTATGTTGTATGTTAGTGCGCCGTATGGCCAGGCCGTATTGTCGGGTAGATAGGCAGACTACTCAGCGAGATATGTAATAAGCTGACACAACTAGTTTGTTGACAATTATTTGCGACTGCAAATTAAACGAAATTGACAAATATAAAACTGTTACTATAGTGTGGCCGCTACCCTTGCCTTTGCTTCGTCTCTAACTGTCTGAAGATAAACCCGACCAACACTGCGCAATAGGCTGGCAGGTAGGTGCGGTGCTCAGTGATAAGAGATAAGCGAGGCAATTAAGAACCTGTGATGTGTCCACGTTGCCAAGTCTCGAGATAAACGGAGTTTTGCGTTATAGGCTCCAGTTTTTTTTTTTTAGGCAGACACTTGAAATTAGTGGCATTTTACAAAATAAAACATTAAAAAAGTATCATTTATTATTCGGAATTATTTTATGTCATTATTTGTATTAAATCAATATTACACTACACTATTGCATAGCAACAGTTTTTAAATAAAAACTTAGAAATTTATAATCTAAATACGTAGTATTTAATCAGTCTAGCAGCTAGCTGATAAGTTTTATCCGCCAGTAGATAAGTGCCTGACAAGTGTACACCATGGAAAAAAACTATTTTCTGGTTTTCCCTGCTGGAAATTTCCTCACGTTTCGTTTTTATTTTAAAAGTTAGAATTTGATGTTCAATGTGTGCCGAACAGATTGATCCATATTATTAAGAGCATTCACCAGACTCGCATCTGCGGGCGTTTCACTGTCAATGCAGGTGCACAGTTTAACAATCGCAACATTCTCACATGTTTACTCTGTGGATACAAAAAAATACACGAACATACAGCACAACGTTATCTATGTTATTGCTTTCTCGCTATTTAATTCCGTTAGTTAAATTAGCGAGAAAAAAGTCACAAAATATGAATAAAAATATATTTTTAACCATAATCAGACCAAAGTTTGGCCAGTTATGGGGGAAAATAGAAACGAGATAGACGTATTTTTCTAAAGAGTACAGACCCGAGCATATTGCTTTATTATATATAAAAAAAAAAAACAGTACTTGATCGGACAAAACTATGCAATGATTTGAGCCAACAGAAAACAAAACACTCGAAATGTTCAATGCGAGATGAAGGGAGATAAGGACAAGGTCCCTGTTATCCGAGACCATGCAGTCACCCAGCCACTTTGTAGAGATAAGATAACTGACACTGAGGGGGGTGGGGAACGCTTACGCCAGTCAAGAAATCTACTTTCTGTCGTAAAATAAAAACAAAATTACAATGCAAACCCGTATTTAAAAGACACTTTCATAATAACGATGCAATTTGAATGGAAGTTGTAGCGTAATTAGCAGTGCTGCTATAAATAAAATACGTTCTTGCTTCATTGTTTGAAAGTCAAGCCGAAGACTATCGTTCAAGATGGATCGCACTTCACAATGATATGTGTTTCCTTCTTTATACTTGGGGTACGTACGTTGTTCGTACATGTAGGAAACATACGGAATTCAATGACGTGGGTTCGAACCATGGGCGCCGCCAGGATATTTTCCAAGGAGGGGCAAATCAATGCGGTATGGGCCATGGGCGTACTAACGAGGCTACGGCTATCCATGAGTTTGCAACAACTGAGGGTATATCAGTTGTCAGTTGTGGTCTTGTTGTCGACGAGCATGTACCGTTCTTATGTGCTAGTCATGATGGCTTGATACGGCATGATGGCTTGGTGGAAGTAAGTGTCCATCTTCTGCTAAGGAAATGTCCCCAGATGAAGGCATCGCAATGTCGTCTACGTTGCATTTGTATGTTTTGCAGAACACAATAGTCCTTTGCATAACGAGAATGACGGTATAAAATTTGGGTCAAAGGATGATATATATCAAATGAAAGCTTGATGAGCAATATTCAAAAAACCATGATACACCTCTGGCAAATCCAGCTTTCTATGTCAAAATAAGGGTCAAAGGTATAATTTGTGTTTGTTTTAAATAATTTTTAACTAAATAATGAAAAATGTTTGCAAGTTAAAGCATACACTTTTAGAAAGGTAAATGTATTATGTTTATTCAAAAAAATTAAATTACCGACTTAGCCTTTTTTGACCTTGATTGAGGTCAATTTCCTCAAAATGGGTAATTTCTAACATTTTCTTAGATTTACTGACCAATATTCATTATATCAACGTACTTACTCATAAAAACGTTAAAATGAATAGTTCGTATTGTTACCACATTGTTTGCACGGTATAAAAAAATATATGTAAATTATTATTAAATGTTTTATTAGCTTGAAGAGTTTACCGTTATTGCTTTATAGTACGTTATATTAATAATATATTACCCAAAGCCAAATTACAAATTCTTTGGCCTAGCTTATATTTACAAGAACAGTGTGTTCATTTTGTTTTTCCCACCTCGAAATGTTTCAATAAGTTAATTTAATTTTTTAATTGTTGTTAATATATTTATTAATCAATTATTAAGTGATGTAAACATTTATATATTTGTTTATTTCATTGTAATAACTATAATTATATATTGGAAATTAAATATTTGGCTAAGCCACAATTTAAAAAAACACCCATTGAAATGTTGAGCCTCTTTAGAAATTGGTGTTTATTGTACGTGTGCCCTCTTTGGTTTGTAACGGTTTGTCTTCTCCGTTTTGGGCATGACCTCTTTTTGGCAAATTTTTTGCATTTTTGCTTGGTTTATCAATGCTTTTTATTTAAAAAGACTTATCTTGGCACGTATCCAAGTCAAACAATTCAATGTCAAAAACCCAACGCGGGTTATTAGTAATAACAGGCCAATGACCGTTACACCAAATACCTTAGTATACAACCTGTTACACCATGGTTACACTACGTTAGAATAGAGTATATTAGTGTGACGTCATGTTTCCCGTGTCAACCAATGGCGAACCGTATTTGTGACTCCAAACAATCATGAAAGTTGACAACTGACCGATGGTTTTGTTTTTGCAAACATTGTAACGAGGGCTATCCGTTCTGATATTTCGTTTTCTTCACACGAAACAGTGAAACAGAAGTTGATTAAATTGATAAGTCAAGAATTGTAATGATACAATTACTACTTTAAATAATAACTACGTTTCAAAAGTTGTTTGGAGTCAGATAGCTCGTCTGCCATTTAATCTGACGTCATCACTAATACTGTCTATCCCATGGGATGCTGACTGGCATGCAATGCCTTATTGTGTTGGCTATTTTGTCAAGGTCATCTTGATCTCCAATCAGTGGCGTAACTAGGAATTATTTCGGGGGGGGTTATTAGGGTAAAGTGAGATGAGGGGACTGAAAGGGGTCTGGGGCGAAGCCCCAGCCGCCGGAGGCCATTTCGCCGAAGGCGAAAATTTTTTTCACTTTTGTAATTATTTCGTGCCTTTTGGACTCAAAGAATACTACTCGAACCACTACTCATTTGTTTGTATTATATTGAAGTTACAGTGTTACAGTACCTAGGTATTAATAGTTCTCAATAAGAATTGCATGGAAATTGTGTTTTTAATGTTTTATGGTTGTTCAATATAATCTCAACATAAAGTGAAACATTGCGGTCACAAGTCACATACGTTATTGAAATTTCAATTCACAGACCGTGATATTGTAATATTTGATAAATGCATTTTTATTTATAGGTACCCTCACTTTTACTGGTTCGAGCGAAAGGTGTATTAGTTGTAGATGAACACATAAATAATAAAATTGAATTATTGAAAGAAATTATATATCTTATCTAAGTGAAGTGGTATGATAAATATGACAATGTTGTTTGTAACGATTGTACCCACATTACACGGTTCAATACTTTCGTCAAACTTATTGAATTGTTTTGATTCGATTTTGTTCTTGAATTCAATAAGTTTGACAAAAGTATTGAGCCGTGTAATGTCGGCATTATACACGGAAGTGGTTTAAGGATCTTACAATATAGTATTAAGTAATTAATGTAGTATTAAGTAAAATCATTCTCGATGTAGTTTCGGGGGGGGTTTAAACCCCCTAAACCCCCCCCGTAGTTACGCCACTGTCTCCAATAGTCGGAGATCAACGACTAGCGGATGCTCGCCTCAAGTTTGGAGTTCGTTTGGAGCGGATTTTGTCATTTTGTAAGGGATTTTTTTTCCCGTAATTAAAACTAATTATTTTGCTACATGGTCACTGTCCAGGATAGGATTCTGCGATAGCGGTCGAACGGAAAGTCCGATTAACTTGAAATTTGTACCATCCACAAGCCTCGATGTGAATTGAAGGTGTATGGTTTTGAGGCAAAATCGTTCAAAAAGTTACAAAGTTACACCGTAGTGACTGCAAAATATTTTTCTGAAACTAAATGGCGGCAAATGTGAGATAACCAGATTTTTTTACAGATTTTTGCGGTCACGAATATGTTAATGTGATGGCGATTTGATAAGTATTGGCAAAGTTACACGAAAGTTACTCGAAAATATTTTTCTAAAACGCAGTAACGGCAAAATGTGAGGTGGCTATCTTAAAGTAAATTTTAGTCCGGTCACGAATATACTAATGTAAACGCGATCCAATACGTATTAGAGGCAGAAATTACATTTCTATTGCTGTTAATAAGTTTTAGTAACGGTGGCGGACCGTGTTGAAAACATGACCACGAAAATTCTTAGCAACGCACATTGCACTGCATACAACAATGTCGGAAAGTATAAAAGCCATGGAAATAAGAACAATTTTTGCAATGCGCATTCTTGAATTGTTGTTAATTGTTATTCGTATTGGCATTGAAAACTTTTCGCCAAAAAGTTCGTAGATATTGACGCGCTCGCTTATCAACGCGTCAAACAGAGCGTTTTCCTAGTTTACATTGTTTTGTTTTATTCATCTACTACAATTAATTAGTGTAAGTTCTGACCATTGTAAAGAGCGCAAGCTCATTTTGGTAAATAAAGAATAATAATATAATCTATGTCTGTCGATAGCGGTCGAACGGAGAGTCCGATCAACTTGAAATTTGGACCATCCACAAGCCTTGATGTGGATTAAAAGTGTATAGTTTTGTAATAAAAGCATTCGAAAAAGTTAAAAGTTACACCATAGTTACTGCCAAATATTTTTCTGAAACAAAATGGCGGCTAAATTTGAGACAGCCATATTTTTATAAAGATATTTCAAGTCACGAATATGTTCATGTTATGGCGATCTGATAAGTATTAGAAAAGTTACACAAAAGTCACTCGAAAATATTTTTCGGAAATACAGAAACGGTAAAATGTGAGGTAGCTATATTATAGAAGATTTTCGTCCGGTCTCAAACAAACTACTTTAAACTGAAGCAGATACTTATTAAAGGCACAAATTAGCTTTCTATTGCTGTCAATAAGTGTTAGTAACGGTGGCGGACCGTGTCGAAAACATGACGTCAAAAAATCTTAGCAACACACACTTCACTGCATTCAACGATGCTGGAAAGTATAATAGCTATAGCAATTCCAAAAATCTTTGCAATGCGCCTTCTTCTTTTGTTTTTAATTGTTGTTTTCAAAAAACTTTGACAACTTTTTGCCAGAAAATTCGTTGATTTGTACGCGCTCGCTTATCAACGCGTCACACAAGGGCGTTTTCTTAGTGTTAACATTAATGCGAATCAGCCAAGATTACTTACGGTCGTGTATGTTGTATGTTAGTGCGCCGTATGGCCAGGCCGTATTGTCGGGTAGATAGGCAGACTACTCAGCGAGATATGTAATAAGCTGACACAACTTGTTTATTAACAAATTGTTTATTGATTATTTGCGACTCCAAATAAACGAAATTAACAAATATAAAACTGTTACTGTAGTGTGGCCGCTACCCTTGCCTTTGCTGCGTCTCTCACTGTCTGAAGATAAACCCGCCCAACACTGCGCAATATACTGGCAGGTAGGTGCGGTGCTCAGTGATAAGAGATAAGCGAGGCATATATGAGCCCGTGATGTGTCACTTTGCCAAGTTTCGAGATAAACGGAGTTTTGCGTTAGAGGCTTAGTTTTTGTTATAGGTGTACATTTGAAATCGGTGGCATTTTACAAAATAAAACATAAAAACAGAATAATTGATTATTCTTAATTGTTTTGTGTTTATAATTGAATTAAATCAATACTATACTACACCACCACTATTGCATAGCAACAATTTTTAAATAAAAACTTAGAAATTTATAATCTAAATACGTAGTATTTAATCAGTCTAGCTAATAAGTTTTATCCGCCAGAAGATAAGTGCCTGACAAGTGTACACCATGGAAAAAAAATATTTTCTGGTTTTCGCTTCTGGAAATTTTCTCACGTTTCGTTTTTATTTTAAAAGTTAGAATAAGATGTCCAATGTGTGCCAAACAGATTGATCCATATTATTAAGAGCATTCACTAGACCCGCATCTGCGGGCGTTTCACTGTCAATGCAGGAGCACAGTTTAACAATCGCAACATTCTCACATTTTTTCTCTGTGGATGTAAAAAAATACACAAATGTAAAGCACAACATTACCTATGTTATTGCTCTTCAGCTAGCTATTTAATTCCGTTAGTTAAACTAGCGAGAAAAAAGTCACAAACTATGATTTAAAATATATTTTTAACCATAATCAGACCAAAGTTTGGCCAGTTATGATGGAAAATAGAAACGAGATGGACGTATTTTTCCAAGGCTACAACCTCAAATAAGTCTAACGAAGAGTATAGACCCAAGCATATTGCTTTATTATTTAAAAAAAAACAGTACTTGATCGGACAAAACTATCGGACAAAACTATCTAATGATTTCAGCCAACAGAAAACAAAACACTCGAAATGTTCAATGCGAGATGAAGGGAGATAAAGACAAGGTCCCTGTTATCCGAGACCATGCAGTCACCTGGCCACTTTGTAGAGATAAGATAACTGACACTGGGGGGGGTGGGGAACGCTTACGCCAGTCAAGAAATCTACTTTCTGTCGTGAAATGATAACAAAATTAAAATGCAAACCCTAATTTATATGACACTTTCATAATAACGATGCAATTTGAATGGAAGTTGTAGCGTAATTAGCAGTACTACTATAAATAAAATACGTTCTTGCTTCAATGTGTAAGAATAACGACACCTCTCGACACACACACAATGTTCTGATGATCGTTTAATGCCAAGCTCCAACCTCAGAGGCCTACTAGGCCTACACTTCTCCACCCTAGGCCACACACACTAGCGAACCACTCTCTTCAACTCCCCACAGTCCACACTTCTCGTTTTCACTATTACACACGATCCTCCTCCTCTCCTCTTCCTCCTCCTCCTCACAAAACCACTTGATGAACTCCTGCTCGTCTCCTCAACAACTAGACCTCTCTCTACCACGATACATTTGCTAGCTCCAACAATCCACACGTCAACACTAACTTTCTCGCTCCAATTCCACTGCTGCCAATCTAAACCTTCTGCTGCCAACCTTGCTAAAAATAACTAACAGTATATAACAAATATCTAACACTCGGCCATCCTGCTGACATGATCGTCCTCGATCAACAGTTAACAAGTACTGTCAACACAGGGCTAGCGTACGGTGATCTCGCTCGGCTATCCTGCTCACATGATCGTCCTCGATCGTACGGTGATCTTGTTTCTGTCACAATTCCATGATCTTTCCAATCCTTGACGATCCCCTCTCCGCGTTGTTCGGCTAGCACCACCTGCACCATATACTTGTATCGATTCAAGGCCTTCTCCTTTACTCGATCTCGTATCAAATTTGCAATTCTGGTTGTCAACTCTTCAGATTCTGTTAGTGAACATACTTTGCCTGTTAGTTCTTCATGTAGAATTTCATTGATCAACTCATTTATAAGGACGGTTCGAAATCGTTCTTTCAAGTTGGGTCGTACTTGGAACGTGCTATCTAATTTCCTCGAACTGGATCCACTGACAACAGTGCCATGCTCCGATACAGCATCAGGATCTGCGACATCACCCGTCTCAACAGTTTGCACTTGTACCCCCTCGCTTTCTTCTACGCCTACTTCAACCCTGTCCCCACTTCCTTGTTTTTCAATCCCAACGTCCTGCATTTCACGCCCACTTTCTTGTTTTTCAATACCATCACCTTGTTCTTCAATCGCACCTTGTACTTCACCCCCACCTTCTTGACCTTCCTGCATTTCAACACCACCATCCTGCACTTCAACTCCACCTTCTACTTGTACTTCAGCTCCACTTTCTTCGTGTACTTCAACTCCACCTTCTCCTTGTACTTCAACTCCACCATCTCCTTGAACTTCAACTCCACCTTCTCCTTGTACTTCAACTCCATCTTTTCCTTGTACTTCAACTCCACCTTCTCCTTGTACTTCAACTTCACCTTCTCCTTGTACTTCCACTCCACCTTCTTCTTGTTGGTTCTTCTCACGGAAGCTCTCGCTCCACGACTGGATTTGTGTTGAGTGTTGTTCGTTTGGTTGTTTGTCTCGCATGTTTTTATCAGTTTTAAAACCAATTCTGGCACCTCTCTCGGCATTCACCTCTTCAAAATTTCTAATGTCACGCAGTAGATGGTCAACATCAGTATGACGTTGAGCTATGATGGCTGCACACAATTTTTGACTCCACAGGCCAATTACCACCTGCTTTTTCAGATCCTCAAACTCAAGTTGTAGGTTTGAACACAACTTTACCTTCTCATGGAAATATGCGTACACATTTTCCCCTCTCTGTTGAATTCTTGCTTGCATAAGCTTAAATCGTTCGGGCAAACCCAATCTAGCACCATTTATGAAAGTGTTCCTGAATTGATGCTCAAAATCGTTCCATGTGTGCATTGTACTGAATCGGGCAGACATCCAATGACTTGCTGCTCCTGTCAAATGACCTCTGGCCGATTCAAACTTAAAGGCATCTTGCCACTGATGCAGCATGGCTGTCGAATTTATGCTGTGAAGCCACTCTTCAGCACTATTTTGGTCCCCTTCACCAGTAAAACTTTTAATTGTCTTCGATAAATCCGGCATTATTTGGTACGGGATTGGACCTGACCCTAGGCCTACATTTGTTCCTTGTGCTCCCATAATGTTTTGGTTGGCACGAAGCAGGTTATTTATTATCTCATCTTTCTGACGATTTTGTTCATCTTTCTGACGATTTTGTTCAATCATCATTCTCACTAACTCCATAGCGTTTATATTCTCGTTGAGATTAGCCTGCATTCCTTGGCTGTCACTTCGGAAAGCAGATCCATCTACCTCTACATTTCTTGGTGAACTGACAGGAAGCGTATTCATATTTTGTGGAAATTGTGTTCTTAAATCGTCCGCGCTTCTTCTTCGGCGAGGAATGTAATCAAATCTCTCCATATTATTGTTTATTAATTAGACGGGCTGCTCATCTATTCATGAAATTCAACTGTCATGAACCAAAAACTGTCAACGAACACAAAAACGTTACAAAAAAATCCACAGCCTTGGAAACGTCTCTTTTCGATCGTCGATATCTCGATAGTCGAATTTTGTTAGTAAGCGATGACTCGACTCTTGTCGCTGTCGACTATTGTTGTTGTTGTTGTTGTTCACCTCCAAGTTGCGATAAAAGCAAAATGGATGGCACGTTGGCAATCCAACACTACACTGTTCTCACCAACAATGGCTACCACGCTGCTAGCTTCAGGGTTGTGGAAATAAAACCACGTCAACGCAAATACGAAACACGTTAAATTCACTCGATTTTTGTCAGGACAACTCGCCAGTCGTCAATTAGTCAATCCCACTTCTGATATGTAAGAATAACGACACCTCTCGACACACACACAATGTTCTGATGATCGTTTAATGCCAAGCTCCAACCTCAGAGGCCTACTAGGCCTACACTTCTCCACCCTAGGCCACACACACTAGCGAACCACTCTCTTCAACTCCCCACAGTCCACACTTCTCGTTTTCACTATTACACACGATCCTCCTCCTCTCCTCTTCCTCCTCCTCCTCACAAAACCACTTGATGAACTCCTGCTCGTCTCCTCAACAACTAGACCTCTCTCTACCACGATACATTTGCTAGCTCCAACAATCCACACGTCAACACTAACTTTCTCGCTCCAATTCCACTGCTGCCAATCTAAACCTTCTGCTGCCAACCTTGCTAAAAATAACTAACAGTATATAACAAATATCTAACAAATGCAACCGTCATCAGATCTCGTTGATAAACTTTATAGTCCAAGAGCCAGCAACATAAAAGCTCCCCTCATAAGGTACATATGTTTTGACTATTGGAATAGGAGCGGAAAAACTACTCTACTAACAAAACGCGCGTCTTACTCCTCAACGTGGGGGCTTTTAGGCCCCACAGGGGGCCAAAAAAGCCGAAAAAAGGCCCAAGTTCCCCTCATAAGGTACATGGTAGGTCTCGACGGCAAATGAACCGGAAATGTTAGTACAAATAGAAAATACTGAGTCAGACGGGCTGAGTGGGGGCTTTGCCCGAGTCAGACGCCCTCAAAAAGGGCCCAAAAAGGCCAAGGTTCCCCCCATAAGGTACATGGATGTAGTAAACGCCATTTTGTAGAGATAAGTATCCCAAATAGGAATTCGAAGAGTAAGACGGGATATTAGGGGGCGTTTACCGATCAGACGCCATTTTACCCAAAAAGGGCCATTTTTTATTTTCGCACAAACATGCGCTTAAACACTCAAAACATATCCGGAAATGGCTCGAGACGTAGAAAAACATACATTTTAAAGAAATTTTGGGTTATTGTCCTCGCCAGACGCCCTCAAAAGGGGCCCAAAAAGGCCAAGGTTCCCCTCATAAGGTACATGGATGGAGTAAACGCCATTTTGTAGAGATAAGTGTCCAAAATAAGAATTCGAAGAGTAAGACGGGATATTAGGGGGCGTTTACCGATCAGACGCCATTTTACCCAAAAAGGGCAATTTTTTATTTTCGCACATGCATGCGCTTAAACACCCAAAACATATCCTTAAATGTCCCTAGAGGTGAATACATTTCAAAGATATTGTGTGAAGTCCTCGCAAGCCCCCCCCCCCCCCCCCCACAGCCACGATCCGGATGCGATAGTTTTGAAGCTCCGCCCACCCCTAACTTTAATATACCAGTATTTATTATTATTAATGGCAGGATTTTATTTATTTTACTTGTTAGGAATTTTGGAAATGCAGGTATGCATCCACAGTAGGCCTTTAAACAAATAATTTACAAGAAACATCGATTTTTGCAATAATTGTATTCAACTGAAATGCTTTACACAAGAGCGGAATAATATGGTATTGACATTGTTCAACATTATAAGGTATTACAGTTAGTTTCATAATACACACTAATACACATACATTACAATAATTTAAAAAGTCCACAATTGTGATAAGTGAATATAAAAAGTGTCCCTTTTTGGACAAAATGGCGTCTGATCGGTAAACGCCCCCAAATATCCCGTCTTACTCTTCGAATTCCTATTTGGGACACTTCTCTCTACAAAATGGCGTTTACTCCATGCATGTACTTATGAGAGGAACCTTGGCCTTTAAGGGCCCCTTTTGAAGGCGTCTAGCGAGGACAATAACCCAACATTTTATTAAAATGTATGTTTTTCTACGTCTCAAGACATTTCCGGATATGATTTGAGTGTTTAAGCGCATGCATGGGCGAAAATAAAAAATGGCCCTTTTTGGATAAAATGGCGTCTGATCGGTAAACGCCCCCTAATATCCCGTCTTACTCTTCGAATTCCTATTTGGGACACTTATCTCTACAAAATGGCGTTTACTCCATCCATGTACCTTATGAGGGGAACCTTGGACTTTTTGGGCCCCTTTTGAGGGCGTCTGGCGAGGACAATAACCCAAAATTTCTTTAAAATGTATGTTTTTATACGTCTCAAGACATTTCCGGATATGATTTGAGTGTTTAAGCGCATGCATGTGCGAAAATAAAAAATGGCCCTTTTTGGGTAAAATGGCGTCTGATCGGTAAACGCCCCCTAATATCCCGTCTTACTCTTCGAATTCCTATTTGGGACACTTATCTCTACAAAATGGCGTTTACTCCATCCATGTACCTTATGAGAGGAACCTTGGCCTTTTTGGGCCCCTTTTGAAGGCGTCTAGCGAGGACAATAACCCAACATTTCTTTAAAATGTATGTTTTTCTACGTTTCAAGACATTTCCGGATATGATTTGAGTGTTTAAGCGCATGCATGTGCGAAAATAAAAAATTGCCCTTTTTGGGTAAAATGGCGTCTGATCGGTAAACGCCCCCTAATATCCCGTCTTACTCTTCGAATTCCTATTTGGGACACTTATCTCTACAAAATGGCGTTTACTCCATCCATGTACCTTATGAGGGGAACCTTGGGCTTTTTGGGCCCTTTTTGAGGGCGTCTGACTCGGGTAAAGCCCCCACTCAGCCCGTCTGACTCAGTATTTTCTATTTGTACTAACATTTCCGGTTCATTTGCCGTCGAGACCTACCATGTACCTTATGAGGGGAACTTGGGCCTTTTTTCGGCTTTTTTGGCCCCCTGTGGGGCCTAAAAGCCCCCACGTTGAGGAGTAAGACGCGCGTTTTGTTAGTAGAGTAGTTTTTCCGCTCCTATTCCAATAGTCAAAACATATGTACCTTATGAGGGGAGCTTTTATGTTGCTGGCTCTCCGTCTATTACCAATCAACTTCATGAGTCCAGTGTTCAATTAGACCTCGTGACTGTGTGCTGCTCTGCGGAGATTTCAATTTTCCTGACATTAGTTGGAAGCCTAGCCTTGAACACCCTGAATTGCTGCTGTCTTCTATTATTGGCAATACAAATACCCAAGTCACATCTGAGTTCTTGAACAAACTGAATGAGCTGGGGTTATATCAGCGGAACCCTTTTGCTACTCGCGGAAACAACTTCCTGGATTTGTTGTTTGTCAACAATTTGGATGCCATTGCTGACGTCAGTTTAGCGGAACAGGCTGTGCGCTCGGATCACGCGGCTTTTCGGTGTGACCTGGCGTTCCCGAGTGCAAAGCCCGACTACAGCAACAAGACGAAACAACAACAATCAAACTACAACTGGGCCAAAGCTGATCTTAATCTACTGAGTGATGAACTTTTGAAATGTCCTTGGGGTGTGTTATACAGCACAGTGGATGTCAACAAAAAGTGTGACATATTTTATAAAAATTTAGACAAGGCAATTGATGCTACTGTTCCCACTAGAAAAGTGAACGCAAGTAAATACCCTGCCTGGTTCAATCGGGAGGTTATTAACTCGTTGAATAACAAAAACAGGGCGCATAAGCTGTGGAAGAGAACGCGTTTAGATTGTCACATGGTAGAATTTCGTGTTAAACGATCAGAGTTTAAGAATCTTGTTAGGGCTGCACATAAGCGGTATTTACGGAAAATAAATGATGACATTGGTAAGGAACCTAAACTTTTATGGGGATACATACGTCGCAAGACGAAGGTTAGGCGTGTCCCCGTTGAAGTTGAACATGAAGGTGTTATTGCAAGCACTGTGACAATGTGTTGCCAACTGTTTTCGCGGTACTTCATGTCTAATTTTCAGCCAGTGTCCGTGCGTTCTTTGATCTTGCCAGAAACACATCAGTATGGAACGGAGTCTTTATCGGGATTTCTTATATCGAGGTGTGAAGTTGAAGAATGTCTGAGAACATTAGTTGACAATAAGTCTGCAGGGCCGGATCGTATACCTATTAAGGTGCTCAAGCATTGTCGTGCGGTTTTATCTCAGCCGCTAGCAAATATTTTTAATTCCTCTTTACGGGCTGGAGAATTTCCTGAACGTTGGAAGCACGCGTTTGTGACACCGGTATTAAAGAAGGGAAGTCGGTATAAAGTACGTAATTACCGCCCAATTTCTTTGTTGTCCGTTGTTTCAAAGGTATTTGAAAAATTAATACATAAGACCTTGTATAATCATGTCTCTAAACACATTGTGGTAGAACAACACGGTTTTACTAGTCGGCGGTCCACGGTGACCAACTTGGTTGAATTTACGAACGACCTTGCAATTAATATTAATAGTAAAAAACAAACCGACGCTGTTTACACCGACTTTACAAAGGCGTTCGATAGTGTTAACCACACACTTCTTCTTCATAAGATCAGTGGGTATGGTGTGTGTGGTCCACTTTTTAACTTATTGACAAGTTACTTGAGTGGGCGAACGCAGGTGGTTGTTATTGACGATTCAATATCTCATTCTGAGATTGTTACATCAGGGGTCCCTCAAGGGTCTATTTTAGGTCCTTTACTGTTTACCTTATACGTCAATGATATACCTGCTTGCATTAAATCTTCTAAATGTCTTATGTATGCAGACGATTTAAAGATTTATCGCCCGGTGGGTACCGTACGTGACTGTTTACTTCTTCAAAAAGATATCGATTGTCTATCTGAATGGTGTTCGGTGTGGAAGCTTGACCTTAATGTTGATAAATGCAAAATAATTACGTTCACCAATAAAAGAAAACATGTAATTTCATTTCACTACATCTTAAATGATGTGGCCTTAGAAAGAGTGCAATCTATTCGAGATCTTGGTGTGGTGATGACTTACGACTTGTCTTTCAATAAACATCTAGATTCCATTACTCCAAAAGCATATAAGCTGCTTGGCCTCCTAAGGCGGAACTGTATTAAACATTTTAAAATGTCAACCACAAGAGCTTTGTATGTTGCCCTGGTTCGGCCACAGGTGGAGTATGCCAGCGCTGTCTGGAGCCCTTATCACGTCACCAAGATTGAGAGTATAGAGAAAGTACAGAAGGCGTACATAAAGATGATGTGTTTTAAACATTTTAAAGTTGAATTTCATAGGAGGGATTATTTGACGCATTGTTTTAATAATAAGATAATGACACTGGAAAACAGGCGCAAGCTACTGGATTTATCGTTTTTGTATAAAATAGCCAATAATCTGTTTGACACCCCACTGCTCAGCCATTTAGATTTCTTTGTACCACCTAGACCAACTAGAAGCCATCCGACATTCTATATATCTCAAAATAGGATAGATGTTTTAAAGTATTCTCCTCTTCGAAGGCTTCAGGCTGATTTTAACTCTTTGATAAATAACTCCAGTATTTTACTAGATTTATTTGATACCTGTTTTAGAAGATTTCGTTCAAACGTAATTCTGTCACTTTTACCTATGACTCGGCAGGCCTATTTATAGGGCTGCGTTGTTGGCAATGTTTGTGTAAAACTTGTTATGTAATGTTTACTGTTATATCTAATTATTGCTTTTTTTATGTGACTATACTAACGACAATATGTACTTATTTTCAGGTTTTATTATATTTACACTGGTGGAATCATTTGTATTCTGTTGTAAATAAAGGCATTATTATTATTATTATTATTATTATTATTATTATTATTTGAAAGTCAAGCCGAAGACTATGGTTCAAGATGGATCGCACTTCACAATGATATGTGTTTCCTTCTTTATACTTGGGGTACGTACGTTGTTTGTACATGTAGGAAACATATGGAATTCAATGAGTGGGTTCGAACCATGGGGGCCGCCAGGATATTTTCCAAGGAGGGGCAAATCAATGCGGTATGGGCCATGGGCGTACTAACGAGGCTACGGCTATCCATGAGTTGGAAACAACTGAGGGTTTATCAGTTGTCAGTTGTGGTCTTTTTGTCGACGAGCATGTACCGTTCTTATGTGCTAGTCATGACGGCTTGATACGGCATGATGGCTTGGTGGAAGTAAGTGTCCATCTTCTGCTAAGGAAATGTCCCCAGAATAAGGCATCGCAATGTGGTCTACGTTGCATTTGTATGTTTTGCAGAACATATGTTGACACGTCGCAGAAATAATAAAGATACTTCTACTTTTAAAAATCATTTTTGGAATAAACGTTGTATATTATAGCTCGCCACATTCTTAGTTCCCTCATAAGGGCGGAAGGTGTCTATAACGCCCAATGCTATTTACGCAAAATAATAAAGGACTCATTCTTCATGAACGTCATATAAAAACATTAAATTGATTGTTACTGCAATCAGAACCAAGACAACCCCAAACTAACGCATCATTGGGCGTATGATATAATTATATTGCATTATATCTGTCGTATGTATCATTTTTATTTGAATTTGTTTGATTTTATTCCGCATCACCAGTGTCACGATCAAATCAACTGCGCCTACTAAACGTTTCCGTCGCAAGGAGTCGGTCTACATGGCGTATACGCTCCACCAGACCACTGCATTACGGTGACATAATATTACTTTTATAATTATACGGTTGTGGTATCTTTTATATCGGATAATGTAGATAATACTTGCAGCGAAAGTCACCAGTGGCGAGAAGACGTTTACCTGACGTTTTCACTACGCGACTCTTACTGCAAGCATCGAAGTGCATCTAACTCGATGTTGCCGACGCAAAACTATAATTGATTTTTTAGAATAGAAAACTTTCTTTAATCGGTGGGCTTTTACCACGAAACAACCCGTTTCAAACTTCATCCCAATCGGATGTTGCGTGTGGAAGGTATTAAGCCGTAAAGATCATTAAAAAATTCAAAAATTCTTCAGTTCATGGATGATAACAGTAAGGTCTCCGTAGTTCGCTGGTGAGAGGATTGCAGCAGGTGGCTGTTTTAGGGACATGCAACATAGGGCGGGAAGTTGTCGGAATGAAATGTGGTTTCGCCCGGATTAGTGATTTTGACCCGTCGTACATATAATAGTAATATCCGGCGAGAGTTACCGAGATTTAGATGATGTTACAATAATAATTTGTTTTAATATTATTATTTCAATATCCAACATACAATAACAAATAGCGAACATTCATATTATGCTCCACTAAGCCAATTATGGCTTATCAGTGGGTCTATATAACAAAAAGTATGTTTTAAGCGGAGCAAAAAAATAAATTAAAAATTACCAACAAAGCAATAATCATAATTAAATTAAAAATAACAATAATAATAATAATAATAATAATAATAATAATAATAATAATGATAATTATAATAATAATAATAATAATAATAATAATAATAATAGTAATAATAATAATAATAATAATAATAATAATAATAATAATGATAATTATAATAATAATAATAATAATAATAATAGTAATAATAATAATAATAATAATAATAATAATAATAATAATAATAATAATAATAATAATAATAGTAAAAATAATAATACTACTAATAATAATAATAATAATAATAATTATTATAATAATAATAATAATAATAATAACGATAGTAATAATAATAATAATAATAATAATAAACATCAAAATAATAATAATAAAAATAATAATACAAATAATAATAATTATTATTATTACAATAATAATAATACATAGCATCCACACTTTCTTTGGAAAAATAAAATTGCCAATGATTTGTGAAATTAGTTCTAAGAAGACTTCGATAAGGTATATAAACAGATAGAAATACTTGACATTTATGTTCGTACAACATGTTAACGCCGGTTTTGACCGAGTTTGTATGTATTGCAACAATAAAATAATAATAATAATAATAATTATTATTATTATTGATATAATAAGCCATAATTATTATTTGTATTATTATTAATAAAACTAGGTAAAAACGAGTGTTAACATTAATGCGAATCAGGCAAGATTACTTACGGTCGTGTATGTTGTATGTTAGTGCGCCGTATGGCCAGGCCGTATTGTCGGGTAGATAGGCAGACTACTCAGCAAGATATGTAATAAGCTGACACAACTAGTTTATTGACAATTATTTGCGACTCCAAGTTAAACGAAATTAACAAATATAAAACTGTAACTATAGTGTGGCCGCTACCCTTGCCTTTGCTTCGTCTCTCACTGTCTGAAGATAAACGCGACCAACACTGCGCAATAGGCCGGCAGGCAGGTGCGGTGCTCAGTGATAAGAGATAAGCGAGGCAAACATGAGCCCGTGATGTGTCCACTTTGCCAAGTTTCGAGATAAACGGAGTGTTGCGTTATAGGCTCCAGTGTTTTTTTTAGGCTGACACTTGAAACTGGTGGCATTTTACAAAATAAAACAAAAACAAGGTATCATTAATTATTCTTAATTGTGTTATGTGATTATTTCAAATAAATCAATAATAACACGACACTACTATTGCATAGCAACAATTTTAAAACAAAACCTTGGAAATTTATAATCTGAATTCGCAGTACTTGATCAGTCTACTGGATTTACTTCTAGCGCAGTAATTTCGAAGCGCACTCACTGCGCGCGCGCTACAAGCAATCTGGTGGACCTTGGAGTACGCAACCTACCTTAAACTGCTGCAATTAACAAGTATTATCCACATTTAAATAAATAAAATGTTCCACGTAAATTTGTTGTGTATAGTTATTATCAACGACGCTTTTTGTTTAATTTTCGATATGGTGGATGTGACGTGTGTTTGTTCTGATTCAAAACGTAATGTACTTGTTGAATGTCATGCATTTCGTCTTTTAGTGGTGTTTCAGTCTATGTGTGGCACACCCAAATAGTGCCTAATGCTTACAAGTGTATAACACGTACCTTATTTATTTATTTATTTATTTATTTATTTAATGTCTATCCTATTCAGTTATAAAAACTGATTTACAAAGGAGGACCTTAAATAAAACTAAGCTATGCAAACAATGAATAGTAATGAAATCATAAATAACAATAACAACAAAAACAAAACAAACTACTGAACTATATAAAATATAATCAAGAACAAGAAAAAATAATTGAGAAATGAAATAAAATCACATGAAGTGGAAATTCAACATATTAAAAAAAAAAAAAATAGAAGTATGCAAATAAGAAAGAACATGAAGAAACAAAAAAAAATTGTTGGAAAAAATAAATATATGTAGGATATAAAAGTAAAAAAGAAGAGAAAAAAGAAGAAAGAAAAGAAAAAAGAAAAAGGATAAAGAAAAAAGAAAGAAAAAAGAAAGAAAAAAGAAAAAAGAAAAAAGAAAAAGAAAAAAGAAAAAAGAAAAAAGAAAAAAGAAAAAAGAAAAAAGAAAAAAGAAAAAAAGAAAAACTGATTTGTTAACGGTCCCAACTCAAACGAAATGAGGATTGCAAAAAATCAGAAACTGCAATCTGGGTTACTATGGTATTGTGTTAGCACGGGCGCGTTTGTTGTGTGTTATTACAAAGTGCATTATTTATACCACTTTCTGGATGACATTTGGGGTTTTACGTCCCATATTTTTGCAACGAGGCTAATATTACGTTTCGTTGAAGCTTATCGGAAAAATGCGGTCAAAATGGAAAAACAATATTAATTGTTTTAACGACATAATCAAACTACAAGCATGGAAGCTGGCGCTATTTGCAAAGAAGAGTTATTGAATGGGCTCGATGTTGTTTAATTGCGTGAAAATTGAGACGGCCTACGTGGTGAAAATATGCAGCTGGTGCATCAGACATTCTAATATAACTGTAAACCAGCTCGTTCATGTCAAGTGCTGAAAAGTATTTTGTGACCCGAAATTAATATTGAAGGTCAACAAAGTCAACAATTATCGTTCCATGCCAGTGCTTCGACCCCTACATTGCGGTACGTTGAGGGGTAGGGGTAGATTTTAAAACACAGCGTCTTCTCCTCTCAAGTTGTTGACACTGCAACACACTCTCATAGCAGGACCAAAGTATTTGACAGGTCAATATTACATCTCGCTGTACCCAGTGGAATGATAAGTGGGCAAATGATGTAATGCCGCAACCACAATTGTCGGCATCGTAATCGGGATTGGGATCGCAATCGTACAATTTCTCATGATAAATCATTACAACATTACGCGCGCCATAAGAATTATGCAAGTAAACATTTTCATGATTTTCGAATTGCGATTGCAATACCGAAACGGACTTCGTCCACGCAGATAGGACACAACGCACACGAAATGTAAAAGTAAGCTTACTCTTCAAAGTTTATCACATTGTCAACAAATTTTAAAATCTGCGACTGCAAGCATACGAGTATAGACGGAAATTAACATTTCAAGAGTTTATTGGTGCCATATAAAACGTAGGCCCTACTGTGGCCTACAACATAACAAATCACAATTAAAAAACACATTTTCGTTTTACATTTATTTATATAAATGTGGATAATACTTGTTAATTGCAGAAGTTTAAGGTAGGTTGCGTACGTATCCCTTTAGGAGTTTGGAATATTAATCGAAAATAATATTATGTACTTATGTTCTAACAATTTAATCTGTTTCAATTGAGTATTTGGGAAAACAAGTGAGTTATGTTATACAATTATTAATTTATTTGTAAAATTGTGTTTCATCCTCGAATAATGAGTGTATCACTTGCTTTTGTTATCGCAATGGTTGTATGCAAATGAATGTGGATAGACATTTCTGAGTATGTAGTTAGAGTTATTATTAGTCTTTATCGTATGATATATTTATATTTTGCCCCTTTTGAACTCAAAACATAACCATTCACGTTTCAATTTGAATTAAACACATGCTGTCAAATGACATTGGATTCTTAAAGCCAAAACCATCGTTATGGATACTGGCAGTGTATGAAGGTATAACTGTAATAAGAGTTCGCCCCGACTGGGAATAGAACCAGGATCCTCCGGCTCCACATATAATAATACATAATAAAATTTGAATTTACTAGAGGTTTGTTCGCCGGTCGAGGCAAACTTGTATTATATTAACATTTTGAATACTTAATTAATAATTATTAAGTAATAAATTAATTGGTTCAAACGGTAATAAAAAATTCAATGTCGCATTGATTGGGCATTTCATTTATACTATTTTAGTAACGACTATAGACTTAAACGTAGCGTAATGGTGACAATACACTGATAACGTATGTTAGTATGTTAATTAAATTATAATAACTATCAAACTAATTGGCTAGTGATTGTGATTTTAGTAGCCTATAACATACAAGCTGTTTCTGCTAGGAAGCACTTGCATGATTATAACGTTACTAGAATTGTTTAGATTCGATGTACATTGAGATTCCAAATTTAATCACTATGATTTATATTTTTAATTAAGTAATGCAATCAATAAAACGACAACACACTTCAAAATGTTTAAAATAAATTAAATACATACACACTTGATTTAACCCTGTGGTTTATTTGTGAAAATGTGATGCCAAACTCTAAAAATTAATATTTTATTATTTTTTATTATGTAATTTAATATGCAAATTTAATCAACTTCGACACCTTAGATTTTTCTAGACTTATACTATGTTAAAAAGTATTCTTTACTGAATCCAGTACAAAAAAAACATTTCTGTTGCAATTTGTTCAAGGTCAAGGCCCCATATGACTTAGGTCTCCTAGTCTATATGCATGAAAGATTCACACATCCACGACATATTACCGTGATAGCTGGCGGCTTTTGGGTTCTCATCAGGGGGTTGAGTGTTACAAGTTGTCAGGTATTGTGAGAGCTGAGTGAACAGTGGCCGGAGTCTCCTCGCTACCGGGAGAATATAACTATGCGACAGGGGGCGGAACGAAATACAGAGAACACGGCCTAATTTGTGGTCTTGCATATTGCCAACCCTCAACCACATCTATCTACCTATCTCAGGACGACGTCATGCAAGTGACAATTATTGTTAATGCATTAATTAGATCTCGCTTTCTAATTCATTATTATGGATAATGACTAATGGCGATTATGGTGATGGCAGAAGCAGAAAAGAATAACCCGATAATAAGAGGTGGGGGCGAGAAGTTAAAGAAACAAGACTAGAAACAATACCAATGTAAAACAATGTCGTTTTACAAATAAACTATGTATAGTTGATAAGATTGTATTGCTTGTTCTAAGCGAAAGTGTATGTCAATTGAAAAAAATTAATGACAATTCCCCCCCCCCCCCCCCAGCATGGGATCATAGCTGAAAAAGATAGGGATAGTAGGACGTAAAGAGGATGAAAAGGTAAAGGGGAGGCTTTCGTCTGGCTCCTCCCCCTCGACCTGTCCGGCCGGCTAGGATGGTCCTATACCAGAAGCCAGCAGCCGGCATAGCTCTTAGGGTCCACTTGCCCACTTCACTTAGTACTCACCTTAGTACCTTACTTAGTAGTTCACCTCGTACTTGTCATTTTTTTTATTACCAAAAAGGACAGGACATAAAAACATGCACATCACAATTCTACCACACAGACCAGCCTAGGCCAGGCCGGGCTACAATTAATTACCCTTCAAGGAGAACAACCCAAGAGCATGTTAACGGGATGGCAAAGGGGCGGGACGGGATTCTTTATGAAACAGGTGGTGCAAAGGAGAATGCAACAATGTCATTCGTGTCATGTACACTTTACTTGCTTAAAACTATTTTAATGTTACATTTAAGGTATCAAAATTATAAATATAAAATATAAATCCACAAGCATTGAAAACATTCACAATTGGGCTCAACTCAGATAGCTTAGTTGTAAAATCTACAATCTACATACTCATTAATAATAGTAATAATACAATGCACACACACTTTGTAAACACAGTTTAAAGGTAATAACATATGTTTTAAAAAAGCATTGAAAGCTTAAAATATAAGTTGTAAAAGTAAAGAAATTACCATAGTTACACACAAAAAAGGTCAGCATAATGCTAACGATAGACGATCGAGAAAATCGCGCGAGTTGACTCGCGTAAGAATCTTGCTATGAGCAGGCCCATACTTGATAACATGCAACTCGCCAACCTCCTAATAGACGGTTGAGCCAACTCGTGCGAGTTGAAAAAATGTCCAACAATTCCAACTAGTTAGCGAGAAAAGTTAGCAAGCCCCAATCAAAGATCGCTGTGGTATCACATGATCATTGATGCGAGAGATGTCTACCGACTAAACTTTCAGTACTATTTATTGTTGTCAAAGCCCGCGAAGAATGTAAACATAGTACCCATAACCTATCATTATGAATAATACTGGATTTACTTTAAATATACTTTACTCGATGTACTGCTCTCGCAATGACAACAGAGATTGCAATTGCTGCGGCCAATATATTTAGATTTATAATAACTCTAAAGAAGAAGGCAAGAAAAATAAACGTTAAACAGAAGAGAAATAATCTCTTCCAATGTGCGTTGATGAAGTAGAAAACAACGCATAGGCGTACTACGACGGCAACTATTGTAACTAGTGAGTAAACAGTATCACACCTATAGGGGCCACTGCTGTGCTGTCAAACGATTTCTGTTGAACGTGTATTAGCGATGGCAATAAACTCTCGCGAGCCAACTCGCGCGATTTTCTCGATCGTCTATCGTCAGCATAATGCTATGAGAATAATGCAATACGTGCACTCGTGATCAATAATGTCAAGAGTAAATTGAATCTAGCAGAATGAGTTCAATTGAATGCCTTAAATTTCTGTTGCCAAGATAAAGAAATATTGTAAATAACTTAAATTAACATTTCACATACCATAAGAACACAATAAGAACAATGCGACTGTGCAATACATGCACGCACACCTTGACAACACAGACTCCAGTTTACATTTCATCTAGATGAATGATTATACCAATTTATAAAAACAATTGAGGTGATTACTTGAAAGTAGTAGATAGTGGTTCAATGCGAGCAATGTTTAACAAGGATATTAGTGGGCAGCTTGCCAGGCTGCCTAACTGATGAAAACCAACCTTGGCACAGAAAACAGAGCCAAGAACGTAACTGAGCACTTACTTGTATACTTGGCCAAAAATACCCTTACATATGCTTTAGTCACAGGCGAGGCACTCATAGCCAACCAGAGAACCGCCCAAGACACACTCGCGCAAATACCGATCGCTGATTGGCTACAAACCGTCGTCTGTGACGAAAGCATATTGTGTAAGGTAGTGTTGGGGCAACTATAACAGCTGGGTTTAGTATCTTTCTCTGCACTCGTCGAGTGCAACGTGGTGTAACAGTATACATGTTGAAAACCAACCGCCCAGATCACACTTCCAAGACGGCCACCCGACAAGTCAGATTGCCGTTTTGGAGAAACGCGTCAAGACCTTTCCCGTCCAAGGTCACACAGTTGGATGAACTGAACATGTCTTCAACGCTCTCGATGTCGGAACAAACCTTCCTGTGGTAAGTATTGTGCATGTCTTCCGTGAGAAGTGTGAGTTCAAACCTGAACGCGTACCTGTCCTCGGGCGCGCCCACGTACCTGACAGCCGCCCGGAACGTGCGCCCCTCTCCGTCGTACCCGCGATGTAGCGTGAACACTCTGCCGTGCGCCGCGAGCACGTCCGTGAGCAAGAGTCCGCGCCGCTGCACAAACGTGCGTGGCAGGTCGGGCCACGTCCGGTCCGCGTGGGCGGAGAGGGCGTGGCCCAGCATCACTTCGGGCCGGCCCCTCCAACCGCCGCACGCCAGGGGACAGTCGTAGTCGCGGCGGGGACAGACCGCGCCGTGTCCCCCCAGCTCGCACGCGGGCATGCGCAGCAGGCATTCCGTGCACCGTAGCCGGATGTCGGCACTAAGACTCTCCGCGAGAAGACTCCTCACAGTGGAGAACTGTCCGCGACACAGCGGGCAAACTGTGGTCCTGTCGTCTGAACGGCAAGCGTTACATAAGCTGTGTCCCTCGGTGCACAGGTGTATCGGTGCGCACATGACCTTGAAGCACACGGGACACTCCAGGGTTCGCATTATGCTCTTCTCCAACTCCCTTAATTCTTCCCCCACATTTTCATCAATTCCTGTCCCGCGCTGCGCTGAAGGTGCGACGATTGACGTGACCAACAGTAGTGAATACGTTACAGAAAAAGCCACCTGTTGAACCACCAGCCCCGGTGACTTCGGCAACAGAGTCGCCACCGAGAGGTTATTCTTCTCTTGACCCAGTTCACCACTTGTTCCTTGGCCACACACAAACACGTCCCCTGCCCGTGTCAACACCGCAGTGTGGTGACATCCAGCGATAACCTGGGAGACCGTAGGGTCCTCGAGGCCAGTCATTCTAGTGGGGGCGGATCTCTTGGTTATGTCACCGGTACCCAACTGACCTTCACCATTACAACCCCAAGCCCAGGTCGTCCCATCGACTCCGAGGGCCACAGTGTGGTAGAAACCGCAGGACACGGCAGCCAAGGCTGTTGACGGCACCGATACTCGTGTGAAGCTGGACACGCTATCCACTGCACCAAGCCCTAGTTGACCACTACGATTAGACCCAGCCATCAAGAGGACCCCACAGGCCGAGACAAGAGCTGTATACCCGCCGCCACACGATATGTCAACGATTTCCTCGGGGAGGTTGGCCACGCGAGTGAATGAGGTTAGCAGGTTTGTATGACCGAGGCCTAGTCGGCCCTCGATGTTGTTTCCACACACCCAGACGTCACCGCCTGTGGCAAGCACCACCGTGTACCACCACCCAGCAGCAGCAGCTATCTTTGTTATGTGCGGCAGTCCGGCAACCAGGACGGGTGTGGGGGTGTCATGGGTGTGACCGAGGCCAAGCTGACCACGGTTATTCCGCCCACACGAATACACCTCACCCTTGTCAGTGAGGAACACAGTGTGTCCACCTCCACAAGCAGCCTGGGTTACACTAACAGTGCTGAGAGTGTCAACAAGCCTCGGCTCAGCGACCGAGCCTTCGTTCATCATCATTCTTGTGTCATCATCTGTGTCATCATCTGTGTCTCGTGTTACACAGAAGGTGTAGACGCGGCCAGACTCGCAGACAACTGCAGAGTGGTTATCACCGCAAGACACCTGAACGACGGTCTCATCTTGGGAGAACGACACAATGCTCGATCCAGCAGGCAGGCCTCCACCCAACACCAGGACACCAGGCTTGGTGATAACGAACCGAGCGTCATCGTTCTCAGCCATCCTGCAACCAAACGAGATGTTGGACACAGAAGGGGACAAGTTAGAGTGGGGGTGGGGGGGGGATGATTCCCGGATACATAACAAACTCAAATATCTTTATTAATTTATAACTTCATATTTCATCCACACATCGTTTCGAATAGCCATGTTGCAAAAATATAGGATTTAAAACCCAAATATCAACCAATCAAATTACATTTAAAAAACATTATTTTATTAGATTGCACTCGTGGGGCCTCGGTCCTGTTGGCAATAAAGATCTAATAATAATAAAAAAATAAAAAAACAATAATAATAATAATAATAATAATAAAAATAATAATAATAATAATAATAATAATAATAATAATAATAATAAGAAAAATAATAAGAATAATAATAATAATAATAATAATAATAATAATAATTTAACAAGAGGGAATCACGTGAGAATTGCAAACTACAACTAACTGATGGAGACGGGGGTGGGAGGAGTGAGTGACCAGCGCAGCCACTAGCCAACGTCGTGGCGGGCTTCAATACTCACAAACGCATTTCATGAAACCATCTATTTTCTAATAGTTTAATATCGAGACTGCCACAAATAACTATGGATATTATGCAGAGATAGAGATGAAAAATTTTCAATGAGAATTTTTCATTATTTTATTAATGAAAAATCAAAAACACTCCGTGAAGCAATTTTCACATCTTACGGAGACATACTTCATTTTTAAATATAATGTTAATTATTTATTTGCAATGCACTGATGCTTTGCAGTTTTGTGACGTTAAACAACTGATGCAATCACAATTTTAAAATGATCATTCTGATGAACATTTTGTCTATATACTAGCCCCAATGTAAGTATTTGCATACCGATCTCAGATCATTATCTACGGCCCCTTTATTACGCGCTAATTGAAGGAACATCAAAAGAACTCTGGCGTTCTTTCACACATTCCTAGAATACATTCAACACATACATATAGTGGACCCAAGATTACTTTACACCTGCTTTCGTCACATCCGGGGCAGTCGTAGCCAACCAGCGAACCGCCTGAGACACATCTGGGCCAATACCGATCGCTAATTAGCTACGAACCAGTCGCCTGTGACGAAAGCATGTGTAAGGTAGTCTTGGGACAACTATACATCCATACACACACACACTACTATGCAGTAAGCTATTCATAGCTACGACAAGGTCTTACCGCCCCCTCCCAAACACCCTGCGCACCAGACAAACCACATGCTAACTGACGGGCTAGCCTGCCGCTGTTACGGGCACCGACCATTCTGTTATCTACCAGTCTTTGTTGCTACACTTAGTGTACTATGCAGTAAGCTATTCATAGCTACGACAAGGTCTTCACGCCCCCTCCCAAACACCCTCCGCACCAGACAAAACCCACGCTGACTGACGGGCTAGCCTGCCGCTGTTACGGGCACCGACCATTCTGTTATCTACCAGTCTTTGTTGCTACACTTAGTGTACTATGCAGTAAGATATTCATAGCACAAGGTCTTCACTCCCCCTCCCAAACACCCTGCGCACCAGACAAACCACATGCTAACTGACGAGCTAGCCTGCCGCTGTTACGGGCACCGACCATTCTGTTATCTACCAGTCTTTGTTGCTTCACTTAGTGTACTATGCAATAAGCTATTCATAGCTACGACAAGGTCTTCACGCCCCCTCCCAAACACCCTGCGCACCAGACAAACCACATGCTAACTGACGGGCTAGCCTGCCGCTGTTACGGGCACCGACCATTCTGTTATCTACCAGTCTTTGTTGCTACACTTAGTGTACTATGCAATAAGCTATTCATAGCTACGACAAGGTCTTCACGCCCCCTCCCAAACACCCTGCGGACTGGACAAACCACATGCTAACTGACGGGCTAGCCTGCCGCTGTTACGGGCACCGACCATTCGGTTATCTACCTGCCTTTGTTGCTACACTTAGTGTACTATGCAGTAAGCTATTCATAGCTACGACAAGGTCTTCACGCCCCCTCCCAAACACCCTGCGCACTAGACAAACCACATGCTAACTGACGGGCTAGCCTGCCGCTGTTACGGGCACCGACCATTCTGTTATCTACCAGTCTTTGTTGCTTCACTTAGGCCGGTTGCACACCGAAACGACGGCGATCGGCCGATCAAGTCAGTTAGCAGACAGCCAGGCCAGTATTTACGATGTCGTCAAACAAGGAGGAGGCCGCCTGTTATCCTGGGCTACTATGCTAGAAGGCGCCGTTATCCTGGGCCACTATGCTAGAAGGCGCCGTTATCCTGGGCTACTATGCTAGAAGGCACCGTTATCCTGGGCTACTATGCTAGAAGCCGCCGTTGTCCTGGGCTACTATGCTAGAAGGCTTCGTTATCCTGGGCTACTATGCTTGAAGGCGCCGTCATCCTGGGCTACTATGCTAGAAGCCGCCGTTATCTTGGCCTGCTATGCTAGAAAGTGCTGTTATCCTGGGCTACTATGCTAGAAGGCACCGTTATCCTGGGCTACTATGCTAGAAGGTGCAGTTATCCTGGCCTACTATGCTAGAAGCCGCCGTTATCCTGGGCTACTATGCTAGAAGCCGCCGTTATCCTGGGCTACTATGCTAGAAGGCTTCGTTATCCTGGGCTACTATGCTTGAAGCCGCCGTTATCCCGGGCTACTATGCTAGAAGGCGCCGTTATCCTGGGCTACTATGCTAGAAGCCGCCGTTATCCCGGGCTACTATGCTAGAAGGCGCCGTTATCCTGGGCTACTATGCTAGAAGCCGCCGTTAACCTGGGCTACTATGCTAGAAGGCGCCGTTATCCCTGGCTACTATGCTAGAAGGCGCCGTTTTCCTGGGCTACTATGCTAGAGGCCGCCGTTATCCTGGGCTACTATGCTAGAAGGCTTCGTCACCGTCGTCGTCAATTCTGGGTGCATCCTTACATTAGAGAGAATCGTGAGAGGTGCGTTTACTTGTGCGCGTCGAGCTTCTCGGTTTTGAGGGCAGATTCAAATGGACGTAGGCCTACAGGATGTCAGAAGACAGTTATTTCACTCTGTACTGGCGAAGGTTGACAGATAAGTGCGGGCGGATGTGTGGGGGGGTGGGGGAAGCACCTGACCCGACAAAGACGCTGTATACAACCACGACCGCCGTGAGACGACGGTGTTTTCAAACGACTGGAGACGTCGGATCAGGTCAGTGTGAACAGCCACATTCATTTATATATGTGAACCATCCTAGTCGCCCGATTTACGTCGTCGTGAATTTGGCTGGGTCGGTTTGTTGTTTGACCGGCCTTAGTGTCAATATGCCACTAACAAAACCTGTGCATTTTCATTCGATTCAAGAAGAAATCTTCTTTGTCGATTATAATACATGTATTAGCCTAGAACTGGTACAGTGGTTCCCAACCGGTGGTCCACAGACCGACGCCGGTCCGCACCCAAAAATTTGTTCTTCCATTCCTAATAACACGATTGTATTGTTACTTGAAAATGTATACTGCCAATAAAATTGAATTGAATGTTATTTTAGGCGTAATTTGGCTAAATGATATTTTCTCAGGAGGGGACACTTGCTTATAATTCAATTAATACCGACTGTACAAACACCCACTTCTACCGACACAGAAAGTTGAGAGTAGGCCTATTGATGGCAAGGAACCACCCGACCGTGATTATAAACGTGCAATCCTAAGTTAAATTATCAGTAACACATCATAATAATTAACACATACAAAGTTTTGTACAATCGAAAATTATTAGTAATTTATTAATATGTTATTAACGATGATTTGAATGATATTTCCTGTGTTCACATTCTTCCAGTTGCCCCTTCCCTTCGTCTGCCTTATTTGCTCATGTCACTGTAAAGGCCGTTTTAGGGTGTGAGTATACCCGAAATATTTCGCTTCCGGTGTCTGGGGCTCCACACCAGACCCCTTGTAGCCACGCCGGTCCTTACGCATAAATGTATCATATTGCCGGTCCGTGAGGTGATAAAGGTTGGGAACCACTGGCCTAGTATAGTAGTCGTACAGCAACTACGGGAACGCTTTTGTCGTCAATCAATGACGTGTTTACGGTCTCGGCCAACCCGAGCAGGTATTTGAATTAGCCGGTGATTTAGGTGGTTGGCTGCCGCTCACCCACCCGTGACTGAAGCATTACCGAAGTTGTTGTACGACAACTATATACATATGTTAGGTAGATGTAGTGTTTATCACAACACAATCAAAAGATGTTGACTTTCATTTCCCATGAATGGTTTTAAATAAAGCTTACGCTAAAAAGCGATTTACTACAATGATCGTCGGGGGTGGTTTTGTGAACATACACGTCATCGTATAAAAAAACAAAATTAACACCAATAGAGCACTCAAAATACATTAGATGCATTCTGGTGGCAAGAAAATGAACTTCTAAAAAGAGTGGTTTGGCTGTCACTTTTCATTGTTGTTTTATTGTTATTATTCATCAATGGCGCTGAAAGGAGGTTGCTTAGCAGCGCTATCTAGGTTAGTTTTGAGTCCTCTGGGGCAGTGTTGAGCAAGGTAGATAATGATAAGATAATCACATGAAACAGTCACCTAGATAAAGATAATACTATCAATGAAATAGAAAATTATCTAGATGATTTCAGATAACCAGATCACTATAGAGTAATTGCATTGATCGAAGTGTTGTGAACATAATGGATTAGTTTCAATGTAGGCCAATTTAATATTAATATGAGCAATAATCACGTCATCGGCTGCTACGAAGTGAATGTATTATATTATCACTTGAGTTAAGAAGTTAGACCTACTTTTTCATGAACATGTATTTAAAATGCACTAGTTAGATAAAAGCTGAAAATGTAACCAATTAGGCCTACCTCGTTTCCATTGGTCTGTATTAAACTAATATATTTGCCTACTGATCCGATATACAAGTACCAAGTAGCCTAATTTGAATTATTAATTAATTGACATTGCCACTAATGTGTAATTAGTAATGACTAATTGCAAAACCTTGTTAGAACGTTAAGGACACTGACCAGACTAAAAAATAATAATCTTATTTGGATAAATGGTTATCAATAATTACCGTCTTACACAACTACGATGGACAAAATATATTATATATTCACTCCAGATTTACATTTCATTAAAAAAAAACAGTTAGATATGAAGATACAGTCTGATACGGCAACTTCTGGTTACCATAATCTGTCTCGAGTTTCCTTATGGGTTTTAAGCAAAGTCAAGCTCATGTTTATATCTATGTGGGAATCAACCAACATAACAGATAAGCAGAAATATCATCTTATATAATAGATAACAGTGGTTTGTTAATAAAGATGATCGTGAATAGTTATCTAGAATCTAGATGATTATTTATATTATATATATGTATCTAGATAATGTCCAAGGGGGGGGGGGGGGGGGGGGGCGAATTATATTCGCAGCAGTTACACACGCGTGAACGGCGTAGTTGTTTGCGCTGTGTTAAATTATAATAAAGTTGGAAATCAATGAACCTATCTGCATCCAGCCCAATCATGGTAGGCCTAATTATCTATTGAGGCAACCCAGTTTCTTGGACGGTAGGCTCCGCAAAAATCAAGAACTGTAGTTTTTCAAATACTAGTGAGAGCTTTCTTTTCCGTGATGAACTAGCCATGGCTTACGACTTATAACGGGGCTTTACAGCAACCTTCCACATGCTTTCGTCACAGGCAAGGAATCCGCCCCCACTCGTAGTCGATCAGTGATCGGTATTTGCGTGGGCTTGTCTCGGCGGGTTCGCTGGTTGTCTACGAGCTGCTCGCCCGAGACGAAAGCATGTGTAAGGTAGTCTTGGGGCGAGTTTACACTTAACATATCTCAATGAATGCAAGAGAAGGTTAGTAGATTGTCTTTGACCTGTAGGCCCTACATACCTCGTCTCGGGCTTCCTAGCGGGATCTGCGCTGACTAGGGTGTATCTCGGAAGACAACTTTCTGCAACAACAATACAAGTCAAGCAAAACAGATCCTGTGTGTCCATTGGTCAATAATGGGCAAATATACTCATCCACCACCATTCAGTCCATTCATATTACATTCATTATGGCATCAAAATGATGTATTTCCTTGCCCACTTTGATGCAAATTGTATAGTCCTAATACACCAAAAGGCCTACTTTATTATTTTTTTTTTTTTAGTTTGGGCACGCATATTATCGCTTTCACCGTTTTCATGTATGTAGCCAACAGTTTTTTCGGCACAGATTCCAGAAAAACAATAGGCCTACATTGGGATTTTACTGTAATCGACGTCACGCGAAACGTTTCATGTAATAGACTTGGAAACTCAAATAAATGCTGTTATTATTATTTACACTAAATACACAAGAGAATATAACATTTCACTAGCATGACATGCACGATCGAGTAACTAATGGTGTTTTCCATTGGCATGCACTGAGGTCGCACTCGGTGCGCGTTGAAACGTCACTGTGACGTCATGCACTAGCCGAGTGTTGCACTGCGTGCAGTCCCCAATGGAATACGACTTGTTGACAATCGAGCAAACAAAATCAGGACATGGGGCCTAGGTCTAGGCCTTCATAACCTATAAACATGAATATCTGTGTGCAAAAACAATACCTCCTGGTCAGAATAATTGTTGACTACATCAGAAATGTAGCCCTGAATTTTAGGGGTCTCGTCGTATTCTTTGAACTGATTTAACAATAGCATATCTTCATCGTCGCTGCTATCTGACGTTTCCAAAACCTCCATCAATAAATATATCTCCCGCGCGTTTAGGGCCGCCATATTGCACTGACACCGTTGCACTGGCCTCAGACCCAGTGCGGTGAGTGCGCACCGAGTGCATAGTGCACCAGCCAATGGTTTCTGAACACTTGCACTGAGTTCGCACTCAAATTCCCAATGGATGTTGATTCTGAACCCAGTGCGCACTAGTGCGCACTGAGTGCGCACTAGTGCAGCCAATGGAAAACACCATTACACAAGGATCACTTGTATTCTTGTTACTCGTTCTTATTTCAGTAATTCAATATTATTGGTTAGATTATTATTGTTTAGGTTATTATTGTTTAGATTATAATTGTTTAGCTTATTATTGTTTAGATTATTATTGTTTAGATTATTAGATTAGATTATTATTGTTTACATTATTTTGAATCGGGTATTAGCTTATTTAATAAGTTTATTTGATTTGTATTCGAAGAAAGGACGCAAGTTCAGTCAAATTGTTTCACTCCTGCTAAGGCCCGGTTCCACCAAGCATAAAACTTGAGTTTATTATTTTTAAACCTAGTTTAGATTGAAAAGACGTTCCACCACGACTAAACTTAAGTTTATCTCGAGTTTAAAATAAACCCTACCTCCGGTCCGGTTTAGATCTTTAACTACGACTCACCGCCAACACGATTCCCGAAATTTTGAATTTTCAAATATAACAAGCTGCGATACTAATGTTTTGATTTCGTCATTGCCTGTCAGCTGTCAGTGTGTGTGCGACAAAATATGGTTATATGTTGATGTGTCTGCCTTTTGTCATCGTTTTATTTTGTATGCTAAACCTATAATGGCAGGCTACGTGTCTGATGTGTCGTTTCCATCCGACGATGATGAAGAAATAATAAACTTTCGTCCAATGCGACGTCCTCGAATCATAAAGAACTAGGCCAACCCGCTGGCATTACAGTCACAACGTTAAATCATAGCTAATTTTACTGTTCTACTGTAGCTCCTTCCAAGTTACTGTAGGCCTAGGCCTACACTCAGCTAGGGCCTAGGCTATCATATAGCCAGCCTAGACCTAGGCCTACACCCAGCTAGGGCCTAGGCTACCCTGGCCCGTGCTCGTATGCTAAGCGTTCAGTTCACCCGCAATTCTCTTCCATATTTCCTCCTCTTTCCGCGAAACAGAATCGTTTTTTTATTTTCGATTTTTCCACGGTATTGCTCAACAATTTGTAATAATAGATTTTTCTCTTTCGGAGTAATTACTCCCACGCAAACGTTGTTGCTTTTTCTCCATCTTTCTTCAGGTTAGGTTTTGACAAGCTCCTCACCGCTACAGTCCGCCATGAAAATGAATCACGTGATTGGAACAACCAATCACAGCCTTTCTTACAAAATAAACTCGGCTTAGTTAACAATAGGCAAACAATTCGTGGTGGAACACGGCATGGTTTAAACTCGAGTTTATAAATAAGCGTAGCTTTGTTAAACCCGAGTTTAAATCAGTTTGGTGGAACCGGGCCTAAGTTGACTTTGAATTTATAAGTATTAGTTTTAAAATAATATCCATAATTGCTATAGCAACCATATCATAACATGATTATCTTCAGCACCACGGCTAACAAACATAATTTGACTATAGCACATGAAAACATAAGATCTCTAGTCCCTAAATTTGATGATATACTTGAACTTGTCACCGATAATTGTATAGATATAATGGCGATCACCGAAACATGGCTTTGCAACTCATTTGACTCGAACAATATACGTATCCCGGGATACACGTTGTGGCGACAGGACAGGGAGGCGGCATAGGAGTGTATGTTAAGAACGGTATAACCTGTAGTAAGGTTAACACCACTAGTGACATCTGTAAAGCGAACACCAACCTGGAAGGTATCTGGCTTAAATTTAAATATAAAGGACAACTTTATGCTCTCGGTACCCTTTACAGCCCCTCATACTCAGACCATCGAAACAGTATTTCTACATTAGAACAAACAATTACACACATTTTACCAGTTGTAGATAGATTAATATGCATTGGTGATCTTAACATGGATCTGCTCAAACCTAATCTACCAGGGTCGAAATTCATGCTAAACCTACTGGAAACTTTTAACTGCAAGCAGCTGATAAGCGTGCCTACCAGAATCACCAACGATAGTAAAACCTTACTAGACCTAATAATAACACAAAATATAGAAGACATTCTCGAAAGTAATGCAATAGACTTGGAGGGTATCAGCGATCACCACCTCACATACTGTATAATAAAAAATAGTAAACCCCCACCAATACTAAAATATATAACATATAGAGACCTCAAAGCCATAGATGTAGACAATTTTAATCAAGACGCGATAAATTCTAACTGGGGTGAAATTCTCAATATTTAATGTCCTAGTGAACAGATAGATGCACTTAATAATAAAATACTGCAGCTTGCCGACAAACATGTGCCAATTAAAACTGTCAGAATAACTAAAAACAAAGCACCCTGGCTTACCGATAACATTAAAATGATGATGAGTCTAAGAGATAAAGCTCATAAAAAGTTCACCGTTACAAAACTCGATAGAGATAGAGATTACTATCGTTCTTTAAGAAACTCCACCAAAAGCGCAATTAGAAGGGAGAAAAAAGCATTTTTTGAGTTTGAGCTTAGAAACTTGGATAAATCTCAATCTGCAACCATATGGAACCTCTGTAGTAAATTAAGCGTCCATTACAAAAGTAATGAACTTTACATACCAGATCACCTTAGCGACCCCGATAATATCAATGATTACTACATAAAATCAGTAGGTGATATTGTGGCGGATACAGAATTAATTAAGTGGTATAGGAACCATAAACATGAACATATAACAAGCGAGTTTTCGTTTGAACAGGTTAGCTCACTCACGATTCTAAAACTATGTAAATCAATCAAATCAAATGCTACGGGGATTGATGGAATATCCGGTTATATATTTAAACTGTGTCTTCCATTCTGTATAAATACTATTACAGGGATTTTAAATAACTGTCTCATTAAGGGAGTCTTACCTAATGGATAGAAAACATCACTAATCAAACCCCTTCCCAAAATATGTTACCCAAACCAGCTAAAAGATCTAAGACCTATTAGCATCTTGCCTTATGCGTCAAAGATACTCGAAAATATACTTAATAAGCAGCTTACCAAATTCTTTACAAGCCAGAACCTTATACCTGCATCACAATCAGGGTTCAGGGCTAATCACAGTACCACAACAGCATGAGCCAACCTAACAGACGATACCATTAGAGCCAATGACAAGGGGGAGGTTACTACCATGGTGATGCTAGACTACTCGAAGGCTTTCGATACTATCGATCACGAATTATTACTTGCAAAATTTTCATATTTTGGTATATCTAAAATGTCACTATCAATCAATATTAAAAGACTTTATTACGAACAGGCAGTGGCGTAAAGGAGTCTTTCGCCGCCCCCGCAAAGCGGGGGGGGGGCCCGCTGTGCAGGGGGGCCCGGCTCGCCAGAAGTAAAGATCTTGTTTTTTCGTCATCAAATTTTAAATGTTGTCAATAGGGACCTATTCTTCTCCGGGGCCATACGGGGAAGGAAGTTGGAGGAATGGGACAATTTTGAAGAAATATATTTAAAAAGGCTTACGGATGGAGGGAGGTGGGTTCTTCTTTTCTCTTCTGCCTATAAGAAACTATATTGAATCCTAAATATATTCAATCTTCTTATTCCCTAGGCCAAATATTACCACGGGCCCTTGTATCCCTCTTGTATCATTGTGCGATTTAGAAACGTGTTTACAGGCGTGTAAAACGTCATATATGAAGAAAAAAAATTCGCCTTCGGCGCACTGACCTCTCCCGGCTGGGACTTTCGCCCCAGACCCCTTACATGCTTAGGATGTTCAACCCTCTCCCCCCCCCCCCCCCCTTGTGAATTCCTTGATATGCTACTAGTCCTCATGTTATTTCTCATTCGAAGTCATTTTTATATTTTACAATAATTTAAAAAAAAAACTATTTGAGGAGCAGCAGTGCAGAGTGCCTCAAGACAGTCTAAAAGCTCTCTCATTATACTCAGCATAGGGTGTGAACTGTGAGCAGGCCAAGCAGTTGAACACGGCCTCAAGACAGTCTAAAAGCTCTCTCAGTATACTCAGCATAGGGTGTGAACTGTGAGCAGGCCAAGCAGTTGAACACGGCCTCAAGACAGTCTAAAAGCTCTCTCATTATACTCAGCATAGGGTGTGAACTGTGAGCAGGCCAAGCAGTTGAACACGGCCTCAAGACAGTCTAAAAGCTCTCTCATTATACTCAGCATAGGGTGTGAACTGTGAGCAGGCCAAGCAGTTGAACACGGCCTCAAGACAGTCTAAAAGCTCTCTCATTATACTCAGCATAGGGTGTGAACTGTGAGCAGGCCAAGCAGTTGAAAACAGACGCCATAATTGATAGCTTTGCTCGCAACAATGCTCGTCGCCGAGACCACCGCTTCTTGTGATATTACTGCATGTAATTAAGTACTTTACTTTAAATTAGCTAATTTTGAGATTATTGTAGTGGGGGTATCAAGTTAAAATCTATTTCGTTATGTAATAGATATGGCTCTTAATTAACCCCATATAGGGGGCCCGAAACGATTCTTGCGGGGGGGCCCGGGCGATTTGTGTTACGCCACTGCGAACAGGTCACAGATTGTCAAATCTAATTCCAAATTGTCAGGCCCTAAATCAATAGTTAAAGGAGCAATCTTAAGTCCATTAATGTTCTCACTTTACACCAGTTACAACTGAATAGGAGAGACATTAAATAAATAAATAAATTCACTTTATGAAGGACCTCAAAGTTTACAAAGCTCATTATTATGCTGATGACAGTCAACTATGTCTATCCTACGATCCAAGAGATGTCAAAACCGCAGAACTAGAAATGAATTCAGACCTCAAGTATATTAGCGATACGTCAAAGAAGCATGCACTTCAATTAAATTCACGCAAAACCACAGTTATTAATTTTGGAACAAAACACAGCAGAGAAATGTTAAAACGTAACCCACCTATTCTACAGATAAACAATGAAACTCTCCCAACTACTGAAACTACAAAAAACCTTGGACTGATTATGGACTCTGAACTAAAATTTACAAATCACATCAGTAAACTCATACAACACACTTTTTCTAAATTGAAACATCTTTACAAATTCTCCAAAATACTGCCACAAAAGGTAAAACAGCTGTTAGTTGAAACACTTATTTTGTCTAAATTTGACTATGCAGATATTGTATATGGTCTTTGTTTAGACACCGTACAAAAGAACCGCGTACAATATGCTCAGAATGCATGCATACGGTACAGGCTTAACATGAAAAAATACGATCACATCTCCTACAAGTATAAAGAACTGAAGATACTAAAAATGTCAAATCGCAGGTATCTCCATCTTGCATGTCTTACACACAAAATCATGAAGAGGGGTTTACCTACATATCTAAGAAACAAACTCCCCCTCAGGAAAGCTTCACACTCGCGTAATCTAAGAAACGTCAATGAAATAACCATATTCCCTCACACGACTACCGGCTTCAGGAAATCCTTCACCTACAACGCTGCATCAACATACAATAAAATTAAAATTGATTCAAATCTTTCTCATGTACAATTTAAACTAAAACTAAAATCATATCTATTGAATGAACAAACATAAAATAAAATATAGCTAAACCTGATACCACAAACCTTCGACTTTGGTGATGGCCATTAATCTTTACTCATAACTGTTACCTCATTATGCTACATGTTTTATTTATTTATGTTGCACATACTGTTCTATAAAAATTTAATGTCTCATGACTTGACTATTATCATCAATTAATTATGTTATGAAAACATTTTACTTGTGCTTAGGCCTACTGTAATTCTAAAAATTGAAGTGATATTATGCCTTTATAGATCAAGCCAGCTTATAATAATAAATTATTATGTGAATTAGTCGTAAGATAGTTTAGTTAGGTTAGTTAAGGTCAATTGTAAGAGAAGCCATCTCGGCTTAAATTCGCCTTTTCCTTCAACTAAGAAAATAAGGAATTATTATAACTGTATTATTATTATTATTATTATAATTATAATTATTATTATTATTATTATTATTATTATTATTATTATTATTATTATACAAGAAATCTAACAATATAAACCTTTAAAACATCAATACATAACAAAACATGACTAAGTAGGCCTACTGGAAACAAGAACTAAAATTGATATTCACTATTATTAATTAGTTAATAATATCTAGACATCTGTGAGGCCAAGCTGTATCTGCTTTTGTTAAAACAAGTGCTCTATTTATTTATTAGCAAATCGACACTACAGCATTTTATGCCAATAGGCGTGACCATCCAAACGTAAAATCAACAATATATAATTAATTAACAAGATTAACATGTTCTGGTGATTAACTCAGCCACTTTGGCCTCTCCATCCAAGTATACACTACTAATTAATCAACAATACACACTATGACCCCACAGCAGCAGTAACCCCGCAACGACAGACATTATTGTTGTCGAATGTCCCGAGTTAGTCTCGTTGCCAACGGGTGGGATTCAGGGAGCCGCATATTTGCGAGCCAGTGCGGAGGAGTTTCCCACCGGTCTTAGGAAATAGACGCTCAACAAAACACCAATGCCGAGAATAACAGAACACCGCTGTTTAATGGATTAATCAAGACGACGGCTGGTTTTGAGTGGTATTTGTATTAGTGCCGATCTTCGTGTTGGTAAAATGTTAAAATCTTGAAACTGCATTGCGGGCAACTCGCAATATCGTTTCAGTGCATTACCAATTTTTTCAAACGTGTTTAGTGTGTCAGAATAGAAATGGGTCCCATAGATTTCTATATGGATATATTCTATAATTACAAATTATTGTAACTCTATGACATCAGTAAATTGTATAATACAGCGTGTATCATTAGCTGTGGGAGTGAGTGCACTGGCCCATACATAGCTAGTAATATACATGCATTGCAACAAAGCACATAAATGAAATTATGTCCCCCACTGAAAGTTACTTCTTGTACCAGTAGACCTACCTGAATGGGTGGTTAATTTGTAATAAACAAAATTTGTCATACCACCCAGTTTGACGGCCAAATACAATAAAAAAGTGACAATATTACATCAGAAATTACTTGTACACAAAGCTGGCGTACGCTGGCTGATTGACTACGAACAGGAGTATATTACTGAAGTTATCATCTAGCTAGATAATTTGTATGTCTTGTTTAAGAATCGCTGTAGAGTTATTATTAAATTCATTCATATTAAACGTAAATCACGCAAAAGTTTGTATTGTGTGTAAACAAATCACTGCGAAGTTACCAAAACACGGCTAATATTTGGGCCACACTTACTACTGTTGAATGGTGCTGTCTATCTACTTCTATCATGCATCGTTTCTAATAGTCTAAACACAAAATCCAAATGCAATGTAAATTTGGCCAATAAATGTAGAACCAGGTGACTAGCCTAGCATTGCAACATGCAAGAAGTGCCAGCCCTACAGCGATCATGTGTGAGGCCGACGTCAAGCGCGGGGCGGACGGAAACGAGTGTGCCGAGTGCCAGATCTGGGCAAGGAAGAATATTGCCAGACAGTCGGCTAGGCCCTATCAAGGCCTAGCATTCGTATTCATACTTTCAAGTCCATCACTATGTTAATCAAGCGGACTGGGCATGCACTTGGCGGTGCGAGCCGAGTTTAGTGCGCACCGAGTTCGACTGATAAACACCTCAGCTAGAGCTTATTTCAGTTCTGTTAAGAAGCCGATCTAGTCCGGTTTAATAGAACTAGGGAAAGGGCTTAATAGGAGTCCGGAGTGAAGTATGATTGCTAAGCGGGTTCCGAACTCACAACGTACTGAACTCAGTCCGAACCCAGTCCGCTAGATAAACTTAGGCCTAGTGTATGGCTAGACTAGTAAGCTATGCCTAGCCCTGTGCACTACCGTGTCTGTGACAAGACTAGTAGGCCAGACCCTAGTAGGCCTAGCCCTTTCAAGTATGTAGCAAGGCTAGTAACAGCTACGCAAAGGCTAGGCCTAGCCCTACGTCTTTGAACGTTTATCAATCCCATATAGCTAGGCTAGTAGGATAGGTCAGACCCTAGTAGGCCTAGCCCTTTCAAGTATGTAGCAAGGCTAGTAAGAGCTAGGCAAAGGCTAGGCCTAGCCCTACATCTTTGTATGTCAATCAATCCTATGGCTAGGCTAGTAGGCTAGACCCTAGTAGCTCTAGGCCTTCCAAGTTTGTGGCAAGGCTGGCAAGAGCTAGGTAGAGGCTTGGCCTAGCCCTACATCTTTGTACGTCAATTAATCTTATGGCTAAGCTAGTAGGTTAGACCCTAGTAGGCCTAGGCCTAGGCCTAGCCCTTCCTAGTTTGTGGCAAGGCTAGCAAAAGCTAGGCAAAGGCTAGGCCTAGCCTAGCCCTACGTCTTTGTACGTCAAACAACGCTAGGCCTATGGCTAGCTTAGTAGGCTAGACCCTAGTAGACCTAGGCCTGGGCCTAGCCTTCGATGTTTCGAGTCCATGCCTAGCTAGGGTCATTGGACTTGGACTCGACCAACCCAATGCTGGTGGGTAGGCCCATCGCCTAGCCCTAAGCTTTTGTACGTCCATCATGTTGCTAGGCCTAGCCTAGGCCTAGGCCTAATGCCTAGGGCAAGGTTACAAGAGTCCCAGGCAGCGCCGTTATGCTAGCCCTTACCTTTTATCCTTGTTAGGCTGAGGCCTACACCAGTGAAACCAGGACTGACAAAGACAATTTAGCGTAATTAATCTAGGCCTAGGTGGCAATAGTTTTAAGGCGTTATTAGGCCTATTGGCCGATTCCGAAAGAAACTTACAGCCCAGTTAACCTTGATCCAAACAAACAATTAAATTAATAAGCAAAAACATCGAGCAGAAGCCAGGAAACGCAAGAGCTTTCGGAAGTGACGAAACCACAGCCTTCTCGAACGTCGGTTCAATTATCGATTGCTGTCAAAACGAGAATTTCCTGCTTGTCTTGTCAGCCTCCTCCGCCTTCCGCTAGATGGGGTAAAGCTCGCTGATAGCGATGGCATCTAGTGGAAGGCGGAGGTACTACTAATCAACCGGTATCGGTCACTCAGCCAATACAACTACTACCACCTGAAAACCAACAAATTATCCTTAACCAAATAGTACATCCAGCCACCTAGTGGCCTCCTTACTCTAAACAATAAATCGACCATACCTTAATTCATTCTTAAGTTATGACCCCCCGTAGGAGTCGGCACACCACATGTCTGTACTCATGCAGCAGACACAGTGATGATTTCAGACATTGTTCCTAGGGGGGGCTGATAAAAATCTGGGGTGTTGCTAAATTAGTAACTCATTTTATGGCTTTTTTTGACGCCGTGACAAAAGGCAGGGTTGGGGGGGGGGTTACGGTCTCTGTTGATGCCATCCTTTCAGTTTTCGAACATGAGGTGATTCCTATTTGCCATTCTTACCTTTACCTAACATCGTTTAAATAGAAAATAAAATGTTGCAACATTTATGTAGATGAGTTTTTCGTGGAAATCGATTTATTTCCTAGTCCTATATGAGGTGGAAAAATAACCTCATTTTCTTGTATTTTGCATTTTTTTTTGCAAATTTACATTACTTCATGTGATTTTTTCAATCTGCTAGGGGGGGGGCATTTACAACTGCCGGGGGGGGCGGAGCCCCCCCCGGGATATGCCTGAAATCATCACTGAGCAGACATAACCAGACAACGACGGACCACGCTGTAGCGGCAATCTACGTACTACGTGGCCATCGCTCCCTCGCGGTAATTTCAAAACAGAGAATTAAAGCGCATGGAATATTAATTCAAATTGACATCCCATTATTAATTGTTTGCATAGCTTAGTTTTATTTAAGGTCATACTTTGTAAATCAGTTTTTACCACTGAATAGGAGAGACATTAAATAAATAAATAAATTCACTTTATTAGTTTCTTTCAGAACAATGGTTCCTACCTACTTTGACAAATAAAAACGTTTGCATATTGAAAGTTCATAATTAATTACCTACTTATGTCAGTACTTTACGGTATCAGTTTTCGTATACCCACCCCCCCACCCCCTAATGCAAATTGGGTGATAAAACAGTAGACCTACATTTTTTCATAACTGAAAAAAATGCCTTAGTTTAATATTACTGTTAATTAGCAGATTGATGGATTCGATGAAAGTAAATCAAACACAATGGCTTACGTCCTTAGAGCTAATACGTCGTTTCACAAAGATATTTATTTATTATGTACGTCGTTCCATTTCATTGTCATTGTTGGTGTTCGAGAAATTCAAACAAAATTTTTAGTAGATAATAGTGTATACTTAGAGAGGCCAAAATGCCTGAGTTATTTGGAACTCAGAACAAGATCAACATGTTCTAGTGAGGGAAAAGGTACAGAAGGACGACAGCTTACCTGAGAAAGTAGATAGGTCGCTTTGAGAAATATATAGATGTGAAGACAAAAAAATAAATAAATAATACCCTACTCTAGTTTTAAGTTAAGTTTATGTTTTCTACTCACGCTGAGTGATCAAGACCACTAGTTGGCCGAAACGTCTTAGTTTATTTATTTGTCTTCTCATCTATATGTTCCTCAAAGCGACCTATCTACTTTCTCAGGTAAGCTGTCAACCTTCTGTACCCTTTTGTCTCACTAGAACATGTCTATCTTGGGAACAGATTGATATTTTCTTCTGGGTTGTTTCACACCCTGTTTCACCCTGATGTTCCTGATCCACGTGACTTGATGGATGGAAAACCACGGCAGAACAAGATCCGAGCATCGAGCGGATGGTTGGAACTCCAGCACCTCTGACCGTTATGGATCTCCTATTCTGTAACTGTTACTGTGTTTGCAAGATGATGACCTGTGAGTGTTTGGCCCATCAACTGAGGTGTACTCACTCTTGTAAGCTGAACGATTGTACAAATATCGGTACCCAGCATGAGAATTCCAGTGAGTCAAAAGGATGATGGTGATTAATCTGACGACTTTAATAACGATTGATTTTGTCTTAGTTTTGATTAATTTGACGACTAGACAGTGACTGCTAAGGTAGATATCATATCACGTATCTGAACATGGATATGCTCTTTTCTAAAAATGAATTTTGTTTCAGTAGCTCACCGCATTCAAGAAGCCCCTGATTGCTGAAGACATTTGATAGAAATTCAGTAATAAACTTAAATAGTTTATAAGTTATATGATAAATATATTCTCTTACGGTTACGACGTAATATAATTATTCGTTATTGACATTGTAATTGCAATCAAAATTCTACGTCTTTAGAGTACCCACAAGTAATATTTAAGTTATTACCTAGTTTTGTCGATACTTACCTATTGAACTTTGACCACCATTTTGAATTAATACCGTACAATCAATGTGATAACAACTAGAACTATTTATTTTAACGTATTTATGAGTAATTACGTTGCTATTATTAATATTGGCACCCATTTTGAGGAAATTGACCCCAAACAAGGTCAAAAAAGGTTAAGTGGGTACTTTAATTTGTTTTTACAGAAATATAATTCATTGAGCTTACAAAAAATGACCGTTTAACCTTGCAAAAATTTTTCATTATTTAATTAAAATTATTTAAAAAATAACGAATTTGACATTGATCCTAGTTTTGACATAGAAAGCTGGGTTTGCCAGAGATATCATGGTTTTTTGAAAAGTGCTCGTTTCAAGCTTTCATTTGATATATGTCATCCTTTGACCCAAATTTTATACTGACCATGCCTTTTTCGAGCGTTATGCAAAGGACAATAGTCGTTCCTCGCGCGCTCCTCAACTCATCCTTTCCTCAGACTCGCCCAACCACCAATCACAGAGCAGTCCACATGGCAATGCTGTTCTGTGATTGGTGGTTGGGCGAGACTGAAGACAGGCTGAGTTGAGGAGCACCTGAGGACTGACTATGCATTTGACCCTTATTGACCTTGCATACTTCTCCGCATTCTTATGCATTGCTTATTCAGAGAACTGTCAAGTTAACTACAGGATTTGTTGCTATGGAATTGTTTTATTAAATGCTATTGTCCATACGAAAACAAACTCCATAGCAACCATTATCAAATTATATACCAAACTCGACTCTGCATTCCGCCCTTCTCACAATGTGATTCTATTGTTGAACAAATAATATATACACACAAATGTAGAATAATTGCAAATAAAAATAATCGTTGCAGCAATCGTGTCGTTCCATGTCTACTTAATTGAGATATCCTATGCCAAGTTTTATGACACCCAACAATATATTTGAATGTCCGAGATCTAAATTTAAAAGCATATTAAATTGATGGTTGCCAGGTTAAAAACAAGTTAAGGACCCTAAATATTAAGTGTATGTCATAAGAATGGGTTGGGTATTAATGATATAAAACTATGCCAGCCTAGATGGTCCAACAGTCAAGTTGCCAATCACTGTTCTCGTCTCGACAAGAGGTGGAATGTGGCAGAGTAGTGACTCTGCTATTCGTACAAGTCCAACAAATAAGGTCCTCCCATGTCAAAAAAATTACAAGAAAATGATCGCGGTTGTGTTTTCTTTATTTTACCGGCAATTTGTCGTTTCTTCTCCCCGCCCACCCATCTTCCGTATACTCTCCTATCCTACGTGGTCGAAAGTCACCATTTCCAACAAATACCTAGTTTTGTATGAATGTATCTCTATCAGGGGCGGACTGGGAAGAAAATCCAGGCCGGGCAAACTTTTGGTCAGGCCCCGCAAGCCGAAATTTAAAAAAATCAGGTTTTCAGAAGGCATATGGTGCATTTTAGAAAAAACAAAGCAGCCTGAATGCACTACCAAAATACTGTAGTTTTCTCGGTTAAAAGTAGAAAAACACCAATAATATTGGAACACTGTCTAACGACTAATGAGAATGAGATCAAGTTATACCGAAATCCAACGAATCTACAATGTAATTTAAACCTTGCAACATCGTGAAGGAAGGGGTAGGAGGGACTCGGATTTAAAGAAATTTGAATTTCAAATATGCACATGTAAGCCCATTGATTTTTAAGTATATTATAGACAATGCAAAGCGAAAGTTTTTCGTGAAATCTATATCTTCTTAACAGTAACACATACATAGTGTTGTACATAATTGGAAAAGAATATAAAATTGTCGTGGGCAGCGCCGCCAGCGCGGCAACTTACCGCCGGCGCCAGGCACTGTGACGAGGTCCAACGCGTGTAGTAAGCAGTGTGAAGTAGCCCGGCGGGCACAGCGAGCAGTGTGACGAGGTCCAACGAGTGTAGTAAGCAGTGTGAAGTAGCCCGGCGTGCACAGCGAGCAGTGTGACGAGGTAAAACGCGTGTAGTAAGCAGTGTGAAGTAGCCCGGCGTGCACAGCGAGCAGTGTGACGAGGTACAACGCGTGTAGTAAGCAGTGTGAAGTAGCCCGGCGTGCACAGCGAGCAGTGTGACGAGGTACGACGAGTGTAGTAAGCAGTGTGAAGTAGCCCAGCGGGCACAGCGAGCAGTGTGACGAGGTCCAACGAGTGTAGTAAGCAGTGTGAAGCAGCCCGGCGTGCACAGCGAGCAGTGTGACGAGGTCCAACGCGTGTAGTAAGCAGTGTGAAGCAGCCCGGCGTGCACAGCGAGCAGTGTGACGAGGTCCAACGCGTGTAGTAAGCAGTGTGAAGTAGCCCGGCGTGCACAGCGAGCAGTGTGACGAGGTTCAACGCGTGTAGTAAGCAGTGTGAAGCAGCCCGGCGTGCACAGCGAGCAGTGTGACGAGGTCCAACGCGTGTAGTAAGCAGTGTGAAGCAGCCCGGCGTGCACAGCGAGCAGTGTGACGAGGTCCAACGCGTGTAGTAAGCAGTGTGAAGTAGCCCGGCGTGCACAGCGAGCAGTGTGACGAGGTCCAACGCGTGTAGTAAGCAGTGTGAAGCAGCCCGGCGTGCACAGCGAGCAGTGTGACGAGGTCCAACGCGTGTAGTAAGCAGTGTGAAGCAGCCCGGCGTGCACAGCGAGCAGTGTGACGAGGTACAACGCGTGTAGTAAGCAGTGTGAAGTAGCCCGGCGTGCACAGCGAGCAGTGTGACGAGGTACAACGCGTGTAGTAAGCAGTGTGAAGTAGCCCGGCGTGCACAGCGAGCAGTGTGACGAGGTTCAACGCGTGTAGTAAGCAGTGTGAAGCAGCCCGGCGTGCACAGCGAGCAGTGTGACGAGGTACAACGCGTGTAGTAAGCAGTGTGAAGTAGCCCGGCGTGCACAGCGAGCAGTGTGACGAGGTACAACGCGTGTAGTAAGCAGTGTGAAGTAGCCCGGCGTGCACAGCGAGCAGTGTGACGAGGTTCAACGCGTGTAGTAAGCAGTGTGAAGCAGCCCGGCGTGCACAGCGAGCAGTGTGACGAGGTACAACGCGTGTAGTAAGCAGTGTGAAGTAGCCCGGCGTGCACAGCGAGCAGTGTGACGAGGTACAACGCGTGTAGTTAGCAGTGTGAAGTATCCCAGCGGGCACAGCGAGCAGTGTGACGAGGTTCAACGCGTGTAGTAAGCAGTGTGACGTAGCCCGGCGTGCACAGCGAGCAGTGTGACGAGGTACAACGCGTGTAGTTAGCAGTGTGAAGTAGCCCAGCGGGCACAGCGAGCAGTGTGACGAGGTTCAACGCGTGTAGTAAGCAGTGTGACGTAGCCCGGCGTGCACAGCGAGCAGTGTGACGAGGTCCAACGCGTGTAGTAAGTTGTGTGAAGTAGCCTGGCATTTATTTTATTTATTTATTTATTTATTTAATGTCTATCCTATTCAGTTATAAAAACTGATTTACAAAGGAGGACCTTAAATAAAACTAAGCTATGCCAACAATGAATAGTTATGAAATCATAAATAACAATAACAATAAAAACAGAACAAACTACTGAACTATATAAAAATATAATCAAGAACAAGAAAAAATAATTGAGAAATGAAATAAAATCAAATGATGTGGTAATTTAACATATTAAAAAATAAAAATAGAAGTATGCAAATAAGAAAGAACATGAAGAAACAACAAAAAAAAAAATTGTGGGAAAAATTAATATATATATATTTATATATATAAAAGTGAAAAAGAAGAAAAGAAACAAAAAAAAAAGAAAAGAAAAAAGAAAAAAGAAAAAAGAAAAAAGAAAAAAAAGAAAAAAGGAAAAAGAAAAAAGAAAACAGAAAACAGAAAGAAGAAAAAAAAGAAGAAAAAACTGATTTGTTAACGGTCCCAGCTCAAACGAAATGAGGATTGCAAAACATCAGAAACTGCAATCTGGGAAAAATAAAATTTCACGTAAAAGCAACCCGGGAAACCGCATACGCCTTCTATCTTCACTTTGAATCTTGAAAGTCAGATGGTCTTGAAAATCTTGATCCGAAAACCATTTATAAGTAGAGATCAAACTGAATCAAGAGAATTCAGGAAACCGGATGTAGATTCCAGCAGACCAACAAACCAACCATCTAAAACAGATGAAAAACCACTTACAGTAGATCAATCTTAACTTAAACACGCCTAACTCTCTTCTTAAGAATTACAGATTCTATCCTATTCCTAAATTCTAGGAGCCGCAATCTCGCAAACTGGCTTCGAAGATCATGCGGAAGTGAATTCCAGAAGTGTACACCCCTGTACAAGAATGACCTGCGGAACGACTCGGAATTCATTATAGGAACCTGTAAAGTAAAAGTTAATATAGAATCACGAGCACGCTCACGAAAATTAAACATAGTTGGCACAACATCTAAATACATACCTTTCAACACCTTAAAAGTATTTACCAGCACATGGAACTTCATTCGCTCACAAATTGTCAAAAAATTGTCCTGCAAGTCTTGGTGGAAAGGAACTTCATCAAATAAATGGTCTATTCTTCTCTGCAGCACAATATAATCTGCAGATGGTCGAACAGCCCACACAACTAAACAATAATCAATTATAGAGTGAACATATGAATCAACAAGTAATCTCAGCATTCTCTCAGTCACAAATCTCTTCATTCTTACCATCATACCTATTGCTGAAGACACCCTAATACAAACATATTCATAGTGTCTTTTAAAAGTAAGACTACAGTCTAAATACACAACAAGATACTTAAATTCAAACACTCTAGAAATAATGTTTCCATTACAATATAAATGTTACCATTACAAGCGAGCAGTGTGACGAGGTACAACGCGTGTAGTTAGCAGTGTGAAGTAGCCCGGCGGGCACAGCGAACAGCGTGACGAGGTACAACGCGTGTAGTAAGCAGTGTGAAGTAGCCCGGCGTGCACAGCGAGCAGTGTGACGAGGTACAACGCGTGTAGTTAGCAGTGTGAAGTAGCCTGGCATGCACAGCGAGCAGTGCAACGAGGTACAACGCGTGTAGTAAGCAGTGTGAAGTAGCCCGGCGTGCACAGCGAGCAGTGTAACGAGGTACAACGCGTGTAGTAAGCAGTGTGAAGTAGCCTGGCATGCACAGCGAGCAGTGTGACGAGGTACAACGCGTGTAGTAAGCAGTGTGAAGTAGCCTGGCATGCACAGCGAGCAGTGTGACGAGGTACAACGCGTGTAGTAAGCAGTGTGAAGTAGCCTGGCATGCACAGCGAGCAGTGTGACGAGGTACAACGCGTGTAGTAAGCAGTGTGAAGTAGCCCGGCGTGCACAGCGAGCAGTGTAACAAGGTACAACGCGTGTAGTAAGCAGTGTGAAGTAGCCTGGCATGCACAGCGAGCAGTGTGACGAGGTACAACGCGTGTAGTAAGCAGTGTGAAGTAGCCCGGCGTGCACAGCGAGCAGTGTGACGAGGTACAACGCGTGTAGTAAGCAGTGTGAAGTAGCCCGGCGTGCACAGCGAGCAGTGTAACGAGGTACAACGCGTGTAGTAAGCAGTGTGAAGTAGCCTGGCATGCACAGCGAGCAGTGTGACGAGGTACAACGCGTGTAGTAAGCAGTGTGAAGTAGCCCGGCGTGCACAGCGAGCAGTGTAACGAGGTACAACGCGTGTAGTAAGCAGTGTGAAGTAGCCCGGCGTGCACAGCGAGCAGTGTAACGAGGTACAACGCGTGTAGTAAGCAGTGTGAAGTAGCCTGGCATGCACAGCGAGCAGTGTAACGAGGTACAACGCGTGTAGTAAGCAGTGTGAAGTAGCCCGGCGTGCACAGCGAGCAGTGTAACGAGGTACAACGCGTGTAGTAAGCAGTGTGAAGTAGCCTGGCATGCACAGCGAGCAGTGTGACGAGGTACAACGCGTGTAGTAAGCAGTGTGAAGTAGCCTGGCATGCACAGCGAGCAGTGTAACGAGGTACAACGCGTGAAGTAAGCAGTGTGAAGTAGCCCGGCGTGCACAGCGAGCAGTGTAACGAGGTACAACGCGTGTAGTAAGCAGTGTGAAGTAGCCCGGCGTGCACAGCGAGCAGTGTAACGAGGTACAACGCGTGTAGTAAGCAGTGTGAAGTAGCCCGGCGTGCGTAGCGAGCAGTGTAACGAGGTACAACGCGTGTAGTAAGCAGTGTGAAGTAGCCCGGCGTGCACAGCGAGCAGTGTAACGAGGTACAACGCGTGTAGTAAGCAGTGTGAAGTAGCCTGGCATGCACAGCGAGCAGTGTGACGAGGTACAACGCGTGTAGTAAGCAGTGTGAAGTAGCCTGGCATGCACAGCGAGCAGTGTGACGAGGTACAACGCGTGTAGTAAGCAGTGTGAAGTAGCCCGGCGTGCACAGCGAGCAGTGTGACGAGGTACAACGCGTGTAGTAAGCAGTGTGAAGTAGCCCGGCGTGCACAGCGAGCAGTGTAACGAGGTACAACGCGTGTAGTAAGCAGTGTGAAGTAGCCCGGCGTGCACAGCGAGCAGTGTAACGAGGTACAACGCGTGTAGTAAGCAGTGTGAAGTAGCCCGGCGTGCACAGCGAGCAGTGGGACGAGGTACAACGCGTGTAGTAAGCAGTGTGAAGTAGCCTGGCATGCACAGCGAGCAGTGTAACGAGGTACAACGCGTGTAGTAAGCAGTGTGAAGTAGCCCGGCGTGCACAGCGAGCAGTGTAACGAGGTACAACGCGTGTAGTAAGCAGTGTGAAGTAGCCCGGCGTGCACAGCGAGCAGTGTAACGAGGTACAACGCGTGTAGTAAGCAGTGTGAAGTAGCCCGGCGTGCACAGCGAGCAGTGTGACGAGGTACAACGCGTGTAGTAAGCAGTGTGAAGTAGCCCGGCGTGCACAGCGAGCAGTGTGACGAGGTACAACGAGTGTAGTAAGCAGTATGAAGTAGCCCGGCGTGCACAGCGAGCAGTGTAACGAGGTACAACGCGTGTAGTAAGCAGTATGAAGTAGCCCGGCGTGCACAGCGAGCAGTGGGACGAGGTACAACGCGTGTAGTAAGCAGTATGAAGTAGCCCGGCGTGCACAGCGAGCAGTGTCACGAGGTACAACGCGTGTAGTAAGCAGTATGAAGTAGCCCGGCGTGCACAGCGAGCAGTGTAACGAGGTACAACGCGTGTAGTAAGCAGTATGAAGTAGCCCGGCGTGCACAGCGAGCAGTGTAACGAGGTACAACGCGTGTAGTAAGCAGTATGAAGTAGCCCGGCGTGCACAGCGAGCAGTGGGACGAGGTACAACGCGTGTAGTTAGCAGTATGAAGTAGCCCGGCGTGCACAGCGAGCAGTGTAACGAGGTACAACGCGTGTAGTAAGCAGTATGAAGTAGCCCGGCGTGCACAGCGAGCAGTGTAACGAGGTACAACGCGTGTAGTAAGCAGTATGAAGTAGCCCGGCGTGCACAGCGAGCAGTGTAACGAGGTACAACGCGTGTAGTAAGCAGTATGAAGTAGCCCGGCGTGCACAGCGAGCAGTGGGACGAGGTACAACGCGTGTAGTAAGCAGTATGAAGTAGCCCGGCGTGCACAGCGAGCAGTGTAACGAGGTACAACGCGTGTAGTAAGCAGTATGAAGTAGCCCGGCGTGCACAGCGAGCAGTGGGACGAGGTACAACGCGTGTAGTAAGCAGTATGAAGTAGCCCGGCGGGCACAGCGAGCAGTGGGACGAGGTACAACGCGTGTAGTAAGCAGTATGAAGTAGCCCGGCGGGCACAGCGAGCAATGTGACGAGGTACAACGAGTGTAGTAAGCAGTGTGAAGAAGCTCGGCGTGCACAGCGAGCAGTGTGACGAGGTACAACGCGTGTAGTAAGCAGTGTGAAGTAGCCCGGCGTGTACAGCGAGCAGTGTGACGAGGTACAACGAGTGTAGTTAGCAGTGTGAAGTAGCCCGGCGTGCACAGCGAGCAGTGTGACGAGGTACAACGAGTGTAGTAAGCAGTGTGAAGAAGCTCGGCGTGCACAGCGAGCAGTGTGACGAGGTACAACGAGTGTAGTAAGCAGTGTGAAGTAGCCCGGCGTGCACAGCGAGCAGTGTGACGAGGTACAACGAGTGTAGTAAGCAGTGTGAAGAAGCTCGGCGTGCACAGCGAGCAGTATGACGAGGTACAACGAGTGTAGTAAGCAGTGTGAAGAAGCTCGGCGTGCACAGCGAGCAGTGTGACGAGGTACAACGAGTGTAGTAAGCAGTGTGAAGTAGCCCGGCGGGCACAGCAAGCAATGTGACGAGGTACAACGAGTGTAGTAAGCAGTGTGAAGAAGCTCGGCGTGCACAGCGAGCAGTGGGACGAGGTCCAACGCGTGTAGTAAGCAGTGTGAAGAAGCTCGGCGTGCACAGCGAGCAGTGGGACGAGGTCCAACGCGTGTAGTAAGCAGTGTGAAGAAGCTCGGCGTGCACAGCGAGCAGTGGGACGAGGTCCAACGCGTGTAGTAAGCAGTGTGAAGAAGCTCGGCGTGCACAGCGAGCAGTGGGACGAGGTCCAACGCGTGTAGTAAGCAGTGTGAAGAAGCTCGGCGTGCACAGCGAGCAGTGTGACGAGGTCCAACGCGTGTAGTAAGCAGTGTGAAGAAGCCCGGCGTGCACAGCGAGCAATGTGACGAGGTACAACGAGTGTAGTAAGCAGTGTGAAGAAGCTCGGCGTGCACAGCGAGCAATGTGACGAGGTACAACGAGTGTAGTAAGCAGTGTGAAGAAGCTCGGCGTGCACAGCGAGCAATGTGACGAGGTACAACGAGTGTAGTAAGCAGTGTGAAGTAGCCCGGCGTGCACAGCGAGCAGTGTGACGAGGTACAACGCGTGTAGTAAGCAGTGTGAAGAAGCTCGGCGTGCACAGCGAGCAATGTGACGAGGTACAACGAGTGTAGTAAGCAGTGTGAAGAAGCTCGGCGTGCACAGCGAGCAATGTGACGAGGTACAACGAGTGTAGTAAGCAGTGTGAAGCAGCCCGGCGTGCACAGCGAGCAGTGTGACGAGGTACAACGAGTGTAGTAAGCAGTGTGAAGTAGCCCGGCGTGCACAGCGAGCAGTGTGACGAGGTACAACGCGTGTAGTAAGCAGTGTGAAGAAGCTCGGCGTGCACAGCGAGCAGTGGGACGAGGTCCAACGCGTGTAGTAAGCAGTGTGAAGAAGCTCGGCGTGCACAGTGAGCAATGTGACGAGGTACAACGAGTGTAGTAAGCAGTGTGAAGAAGCTCGGCGTGCACAGCGAGCAATGTGACGAGGTACAACGAGTGAAGTAAGCAGTGTGAAGTAGCCCGGCGTGCACAGCGAGCAGTGTGACGAGGTACAACGCGTGTAGTAAGCAGTGTGAAGAAGCTCGGCGTGCACAGCGAGCAATGTGACGAGGTACAACGAGTGTAGTAAGCAGTGTGAAGAAGCTCGGCGTGCACAGCGAGCAATGTGACGAGGTACAACGAGTGTAGTAAGCAGTGTGAAGTAGCCCGGCGTGCACAGCGAGCAGTGTGACGAGGTACAACGAGTGTAGTAAGCAGTGTGAAGAAGCTGGGCGTGCACAGCGAGCAGTGTGACGAGGTACAACGAGTGTAGTAAGCAGTGTGAAGTAGCCCGGCGTGCACAGCGAGCAATGTGTCGAGGTACAACGAGTGTAGTAAGCAGTGTGAAGTAGCCCGGCGTGCACAGCGAGCAGTGTGACGAGGTACAACGAGTGTAGTAAGCAGTGTGAAGTAGCCCGGCGTGCACAGCGAGCAGTGTGACGAGGTACAACGCGTGTAGTAAGCAGTGTGAAGTAGCCCGGCGTGCACAGCGAGCAGTGTGACGAGGTACAACGAGTGTAGTTAGCAGTGTGAAGTAGCCCGGCGTGCACAGCGAGCAGTGTGACGAGGTACAACGAGTGTATTTAGCAGTGTGAAGTAGCCCGGCGTGCACAGCGAGCAGTGTGACGAGGTACAACGCGTGTAGTAAGCAGTGTGAAGTAGCCCGGCGTGCACAGCGAGCAATGTGACGAGGTACAACGAGTGTAGTAAGCAGTGTGAAGTAGCCCGGCGTGCACAGCGAGCAGTGTGACGAGGTACAACGCGTGTAGTAAGCAGTGTGAAGTAGCCCGGCGTGTACAGCGAGCAGTGTGACGAGGTACAACGAGTGTAGTTAGCAGTGTGAAGTAGCCCGGCGTGCACAGCGAGCAGTGTGACGAGGTCCAACGCGTGTAGTAAGCAGTGTGAAGCAGCCCGGCGTGCACAGCGAGCAGTGTGACGAGGTACAACGAGTGAAGTTAGCAGGGTGAAGTAGCCCGGCGTGCACAGCGAGCAGTGTGACGAGGTACAACGAGTGTAGTTAGCAGGGTGAAGTAGCCCGGCGTGCACAGCGAGCAGTGTGACGAGGTACAACGAGTGTAGTTAGCAGGGTGAAGTGCCCCAGCGTGCACAGCGAGCAGTGTGACGAGGTCCAACGAGTGTAGTTAGCAGGGTGAAGCAGCCCGGCGTGCACAGCGAGCAGTGTGACGAGGTACAACGAGTGTAGTTAGCAGGGTGAAGTGCCCCAGCGTGCACAGCGAGCAGTGTGACGAGGTCCAACGAGTGTAGTTAGCAGGGTGAAGTAGCCCGGCGTGCACAGCGAGCAGTGTGACGAGGTACAACGAGTGTAGTTAGCAGGGTGAAGTGCCCCAGCGTGCACAGCGAGCAGTGTGACGAGGTACAACGAGTGTAGTTAGCAGGGTGAAGCAGCCCGGCGTGCACAGCGAGCAGTGTGACGAGGTACAACGAGTGTAGTTAGCAGGGTGAAGCAGACAAGCGTGCACAGCGAGCAGTGTGACGAGGTCCAACGCGTGTAGTAAGCAGTGTGAAGTAGCCCGGCGTGCACAGCGAGCAGTGTGACGAGGTACAACGAGTGTAGTTAGCAGGGTGAAGTAGCCCGGCGTGCACAGCGAGCAGTGTGACGAGGTACAACGAGTGTAGTAAGCAGGGTGAAGTGCCCCAGCGTGCACAGCGAGCAGTGTGACGAGGTACAACGAGTGTAGTAAGCAGGGTGAAGCAGACAAGCGTGCACAGCGAGCAGTGTGACGAGGTTCAACGCGTGTAGTAAGCAGTGTGAAGTAGCCCGGCGTGCACAGCGAGCAGTGTGACGAGGTACAACGAGTGTAGTTAGCAGGGTGAAGTAGCCCGGCGTGCACAGCGAGCAGTGTGACGAGGTACAACGAGTGTTGTTAGCAGGGTGAAGTAGCCCGGCGTGCACAGCGAGCAGTGTGACGAGGTACAACGAGTGTAGTTAGCAGGGTGAAGTAGCCCGGCGTGCACAGCGAGCAGTGTGACGAGGTACAACGAGTGTAGTTAGCAGGGTGAAGTAGCCCGGCGTGCACAGCGAGCAGTGTGACGAGGTACAACGAGTGTAGTAAGCAGGGTGAAGCAGACAAGCGTGCACAGCGAGCAGTGTGACGAGGTCCAACGCGTGTAGTAAGCAGTGTCAAGTAGCCCGGCGTGCACAGCGAGCAGTGTGACGAGGTACAACGAGTGTAGTTAGCAGGGTGAAGTGCCCCAGCGTGCACAGCGAGCAGTGTGACGAGGTACAACGAGTGTAGTAAGCAGTGTGAAGAAGCTCGGCGTGCACAGCGAGCAGTGTGACGAGGTACAACGAGTGTAGTAAGCAGTGTGAAGTAGCCCGGCGGGCACAGCAAGCAATGTGACGAGGTACAACGAGTGTAGTAAGCAGTGTGAAGAAGCTCGGCGTGCACAGCGAGCAGTGGGACGAGGTCCAACGCGTGTAGTAAGCAGTGTGAAGAAGCTCGGCGTGCACAGCGAGCAGTGGGACGAGGTCCAACGCGTGTAGTAAGCAGTGTGAAGAAGCTCGGCGTGCACAGCGAGCAGTGGGACGAGGTCCAACGCGTGTAGTAAGCAGTGTGAAGAAGCTCGGCGTGCACAGCGAGCAATGTGACGAGGTACAACGAGTGTAGTAAGAAGTGTGAAGAAGCTCGGCGTGCACAGCGAGCAATGTGACGAGGTACAACGAGTGTAGTAAGCAGTGTGAAGAAGCTCGGCGTGCACAGCGAGCAATGTGACGAGGTACAACGAGTGTAGTAAGCAGTGTGAAGTAGCCCGGCGTGCACAGCGAGCAGTGTGACGAGGTACAACGCGTGTAGTAAGCAGTGTGAAAAAGCTCGGCGTGCACAGCGAGCAATGTGACGAGGTACAACGAGTGTAGTAAGCAGTGTGAAGAAGCTCGGCGTGCACAGCGAGCAATGTGACGAGGTACAACGAGTGTAGTAAGCAGTGTGAAGCAGCCCGGCGTGCACAGCGAGCAGTGTGACGAGGTACAACGAGTGTAGTAAGCAGTGTGAAGTAGCCCGGCGTGCACAGCGAGCAGTGTGACGAGGTACAACGCGTGTAGTAAGCAGTGTGAAGAAGCTCGGCGTGCACAGCGAGCAGTGGGACGAGGTCCAACGCGTGTAGTAAGCAGTGTGAAGAAGCTCGGCGTGCACAGCGAGCAATGTGACGAGGTACAACGAGTGTAGTAAGCAGTGTGAAGTAGCCCGGCGTGCACAGCGAGCAGTGTGACGAGGTACAACGCGTGTAGTAAGCAGTGTGAAGAAGCTCGGCGTGCACAGCGAGCAATGTGACGAGGTACAACGAGTGTAGTAAGCAGTGTGAAGAAGCTCGGCGTGCACAGCGAGCAATGTGACGAGGTACAACGAGTGTAGTAAGCAGTGTGAAGTAGCCCGGCGTGCACAGCGAGCAGTGTGACGAGGTACAACGAGTGTAGTAAGCAGTGTGAAGAAGCTCGGCGTGCACAGCGAGCAGTGTGACGAGGTACAACGAGTGTAGTAAGCAGTGTGAAGTAGCCCGGCGTGCACAGCGAGCAATGTGTCGAGGTACAACGAGTGTAGTAAGCAGTGTGAAGTAGCCCGGCGTGCACAGCGAGCAGTGTGACGAGGTACAACGAGTGTAGTAAGCAGTGTGAAGTAGCCCGGCGTGCACAGCGAGCAGTGTGACGAGGTACAACGCGTGTAGTAAGCAGTGTGAAGTAGCCCGGCGTGCACAGCGAGCAGTGTGACGAGGTACAACGAGTGTAGTTAGCAGTGTGAAGTAGCCCGGCGTGCACAGCGAGCAGTGTGACGAGGTACAACGAGTGTAGTTAGCAGTGTGAAGTAGCCCGGCGTGCACAGCGAGCAGTGTGACGAGGTACAACGCGTGTAGTAAGCAGTGTGAAGTAGCCCGGCGTGCACAGCGAGCAATGTGACGAGGTACAACGAGTGTAGTAAGCAGTGTGAAGTAGCCCGGCGTGCACAGCGAGCAGTGTGACGAGGTACAACGCGTGTAGTAAGCAGTGTGAAGTAGCCCGGCGTGTACAGCGAGCAGTGTGACGAGGTACAACGAGTGTAGTTAGCAGTGTGAAGTAGCCCGGCGTGCACAGCGAGCAGTGTGACGAGATCCAACGAGTGTAGTAAGCAGTGTGAAGTAGCCCGGCGTGCACAGCGAGCAGTGTGACGAGGTCCAACGCGTGTAGTAAGCAGTGTGAAGCAGCCCGGCGTGCACAGCGAGCAGTGTGACGAGGTACAACGAGTGAAGTTAGCAGGGTGAAGTAGCCCGGCGTGCACAGCGAGCAGTGTGACGAGGTACAACGAGTGTAGTTAGCAGGGTGAAGTAGCCCGGCGTGCACAGCGAGCAGTGTGACGAGGTACAACGAGTGTAGTTAGCAGGGTGAAGTGCCCCAGCGTGCACAGCGAGCCGTGTGACGAGGTACAACGAGTGTAGTTAGCAGGGTGAAGTGCCCCAGCGTGCACAGCGAGCAGTGTGACGAGGTACAACGAGTGTAGTTAGCAGGGTGAAGCAGCCCGGCGTGCACAGCGAGCAGTGTGACGAGGTACAACGAGTGTAGTTAGCAGGGTGAAGCAGACAAGCGTGCACAGCGAGCAGTGTGACGAGGTCCAACGCGTGTAGTAAGCAGTGTGAAGTAGCCCGGCGTGCACAGCGAGCAGTGTGACGAGGTACAACGCGTGTAGTAAGCAGTGTGAAGAAGCTCGGCGTGCACAGCGAGCAATGTGACGAGGTACAACGAGTGTAGTAAGCAGTGTGAAGAAGCTCGGCGTGCACAGCGAGCAATGTGACGAGGTACAACGAGTGTAGTAAGCAGTGTGAAGCAGCCCGGCGTGCACAGCGAGCAGTGTGACGAGGTACAACGAGTGTAGTAAGCAGTGTGAAGTAGCCCGGCGTGCACAGCGAGCAGTGTGACGAGGTACAACGCGTGTAGTAAGCAGTGTGAAGAAGCTCGGCGTGCACAGCGAGCAGTGGGACGAGGTCCAACGCGTGTAGTAAGCATTGTGAAGCAGACTGGCGTGCACAGCGAGAAGTGTGACGAAGACAACGCGTGTAGTAAGCAGTGTGAAGTAGCCCGGCGTGCACAGCGAGCAGACTGACGAGGTTTAACGCGTGCAGTAAGCAGTGTGAAGCATTCCGGCGTGCACAGCGAGAAGTGTGACGAAGACAACGCGTGTAGTAAGCAGTGTGAAGTAGCCCGGCGTGCACAGCGAGCAGAGTGACGAGGTTTAACGCGTGCAGTAAGCAGTGTGAAGTAGCCCGGCGTGTACAGCGAGCAGTGTGACGAGGTCCAACGCGTGTAGTAAGCAGTGTGAAGCATTCCGGCGTGCACAGCGAGAAGTGTGACGAAGACAACGCGTGTAGTAAGCAGTGTGAAGTAGCTCGGCGTGCACAGCGAGCAGAGTGACGAGGTTTAACGCGTGCAGTAAGCAGTGTGAAGTAGCCCGGCGTGCACAGCGAGCAGTGTGACGAGGTTCAACGCGTGTAGTAAGCAGTGTGAAGCATTCCGGCGTGCACAGCGAGAAGTGTGACGAAGACAACGCGTGTAGTAAGCAGTGTGAAGCATTCCGGCGTGCACAGCGAGAAGTGTGACGAAGACAACGCGTGTAGTAAGCAGTGTGAAGCAGCCCGGCGGGCACAGCGAGCAGTGTGACGAGGTCCAACGCGTGTAGTAAGCAGTGTGAAGCAGACTGGCGTGCACAGCGAGAAGTGTGACGAGGTCCAACGCGTGTAGTAAGCATTGTGAAGCAGACTGGCGTGCACAGCGAGAAGTGTGACGAAGACAACGCGTGTAGTAAGCAGTGTGAAGTAGCCCGGCGTGCACAGCGAGCAGTGTGACGAGGTACAACGCTTGTAGTATGCAGTGTGAAGTAGCCCGGTGTTCACAGCGGGCAGTGTGACGAGGCCTAACGAATGTATTAAGCAGTGATGCAAAGCGAAAGTTTATCGTGAAATCTATATCTTCTTAACAGTAACACATACATAGTGTTATACATAATTGGTAAAGAATATAAAATTATCGTGGGCAGCGCCGCCAGCGCGGCAACTTACCGCCGGCGCCAGCAGTTTAGTTAATGCCTGTTCCAGTCGGACCAGGCAAAATTTGGGCTTTAACAGGCAGGCCACCGGGCATGTGCCCGGCTGCCCGGTGGGCCGGTCCGCCCTTGAACATATGGCTGCTTTTGGCCAACACATGGCTGCTTTGCTTATGGCCAACATATGGCTGCATTGTGCCATATGGCTGCCATATTGTAACTTCGAGGCATTGATATATGGCATTTACTTGGCTACATTGTGGATACCTCATGGCTACAAAACTCATGTGGCGACCATGACCGCCACAATTGCCATTTCTTGAACAATGGCCTACATATGGATATTACATGGCTTCACCTGGTCATCTAGTGGTTAACTGGATGTTGACCACATGGCTGTTAAAGGGTGGACAGATGGCTACCGCTATGGCCATCACTTGGGTACCTTGTGGACACCTTCTGAATTCTATTTGGGCAGTTTGTCCACCGCCTCGTACAGCCTCACTTACGCTTGTTGGCTAGTAGAAGATCACCGCGCATGCTTGGCGAGATTATACTACCCGACTACCATACGTTGACCGGTATGACGTGGCAGTTTGTCCACCGCCTCGTACAGCCACACTTACGCTTGTTGGCTAGTAGAAGATCACCGCGCATGCTTGGCGAGATTATACTACCCGACTACCATACGTTGACCGGTATGACGTGGCAGTTTGTCCACCGCCTCGTACAGCCTCACTTACGCTTGTTGGCTAGTAGAAGATCACCGCGCATGCTTGGCGAGATTATACTACCCGACTACCATACGTTGACCGGTATGACGTAGCAGTTTGTCCACCGCCTCGTACAGCCTCACTTACGCTTGTTGGTTAGTAGAAGATCACCGCGCATGCTTGGCGAGATTATACTACCCGACTACCATACGTTGACCGGTATGACGTGGCAGTTTGTCCACCGCCTCGTACAGACTCACTTACGCTTGTTGGCTAGTAGAAGATCACCGCGCATGCTTGGCGAGATTATACTACCCGACTACCATACGTTGACCGGTACGACGTAGCAGTTTGTCCACCGCCTCGTACAGCCTCACTTACGCTTGTTGGTTAGTAGAAGATCACCGCGCATGCTTGGCGAGATTATACTACCCGACTACCATACGTTGACCGGTACGACGTAGCAGTTTGTCCACCGCCTCGTACAGCCTCACTTACGCTTGTTGGCTATAGAAGATCACCGCGCATGTTTGGCGAGATTATACTACCCGACTACCATACGTTGACCGGTATAACGTGGCAGTTTGTCCACCGCCTCGTACAGCCTCACTTACGCTTGTTGGCTAGTAGAAGATCACCGCGCATGCTTGGCGAGATTATACTACCCGACTACCATACGTTGACCGGTACGACGTAGCAGTTTGTCCACCGCCTCGTACAGCCTCACTTACGCTTGTTGGCTAGTAGAAGATCACCGCGCATGCTTGGCGAGATTATACTACCCGACTACCATACGTTGACCGGTATGACGTGGCAGTTTGTCCACCGCCTCGTACAGCCTCACTTACGCTTGTTGGCTAGTAGAAGATCACCGCGCATGCTTGGCGAGATTATACTACCCGACTACCATACGTTGACCGGTATGACGTGGCAGTTTGCCCACCGCCTCGTACAGCCTCACTTACGCTTGTTGGCTAGTAGACGATCACCGCGCATGCTGGCGAGATTATACTACCCGACTACCATACGTTGAGCGGTATGACGTGGCAGTTTGTCCACCGCCTCGTACAGCCTCACTTACGCTTGTTGGCTAGAAGATCACCGCGCATGCTTAGCGAGATTATACTATCCGACTACAATACGTTTACCCGATACGACGTGGTAGCCAAACAACCACTATCGTTGGTTCTTTGCCCTGAGTTTATACTCAAAGGTCGATGGTCTCGAGATGAAAAAAGTTGTTATTCTCGAACGCAAATATTGATGGAGGCAAATAACGCTATCAATGTCATAGGTCAATGACGTACATCATTTATTTATTTATTTTATTATTATTAAGCACAGTGTAGGGTACAAGGCCCTCTTTAGCTTGATGAGTGATAATTGATGAATAATAATGTGGAAGGGAGGAGGGGATACCTGGTACTGGCACGTAGCCTACTCCTGTTGATTAGTACAAAGGGGACCATCGGCTTTACGTCCCTTTCGAAAGGACGGCGTAGCTTTGACCAGTCATATAGGTTCCTCCACTTACCTGGACTGCCGAGCAGTTGACGAGAGGAACGAAGCTGTTACACAAGCTTTCGAACCCTCCAATCCGCTCTAACCAACGGCAACTAGTGTTTCAGAGGGGAGTGGTCATCCATCCACCTCCTGACCTAGCCCGAGGTTGCTTAACTTCGGTGTTCGTATGGGAACCGGCTAAATAACAGACTGTCAATGGAAAGAAATGAATCATAACAAAATATCATAATGTTATAGTATGAAGTAGAAACGATATTTCATTTAGGAACGTACGTTAGCAGTAGCACCGTTGAGTGAGTAATATAGGGTAGAGATTCGCAACGCAATCAGCAGTTTGTCTACCGCCTTTTACTGCCCAACATGGCTTAGCTGGGTAGTAGAAGTGTGTGTGCGTGTGCGTGTGCGTGTGCGTGTGCGTGTGCGTGTGCGTGTGCGTGTGCGTGTGCGTGTGCGTGTGCGTGTGCGTGTGCGTGTGCGTGTGCGTGTGCGTGTGCGTGTGCGTGTGCGTGTGCGTGTGCGTGTGCGTGTGCGTGTGCGTGTGCGTGTGCGTGTGCGTGTGCGTGTGCGTGTGCGTGTGCGTGTGCGTGTGCGTGTGCGTGTGCGTGTGCGTGTGTGCGTGTGCGTGTGCGTGTGCGTGTGCGCGTGCGTGTGCGTGTGTGCGTGTGCGTCTGCGTGTGCGTGTGTAGTCACGCCAGTGATACACAGTTCTAGTCGGTGGGCACATATTGGCAATATAATCTGTGTTTATTCATATAGGCGGGTCTGAGAGCCGCGCAGGACGAATAAAGGTCATTGCCACTGATAAGAGATAAGCGACGGAGATGCTGTACTACAGTTCTGTTAATGGGGTAGGCCTACACTCGGACTATGACAATTCAGATTTATGGTAGGCTTAGACACAAACAGATAATTGCTTGGCGTAGGTTAGCTCCCTGGCAATAGTCCTATGCCTACACCTTTGCCATTTTAACTATTATTATCGTATTTAAGTTAAGCTTCATGGCCTAGACGTAAGCAGGATTTTCATGTCTTGCTACCATACGCCATTTTTAATTGTGGCACATGAATAACAAATCCCTTGCGCGCAGGGCCGGTTTTAGGATATTTTCTTGTGTTCGCGAGCAGTGAAAATGCCGCCTATATGGACTTTCCACTTGTATGTACTTGCGTCGGCCACAAGGGGTCTGGGGCAAAGCCCCAGCCGCCGGAGGCGGAAATATGTTAAGCTTTTTTCCCTTCAAGATAGCCTGTAGTGATATCTGAGACAGATAATCAGTTTAGTTACTGAGTGGGTAGACTCTAAAAGTGAATTTATTTATTTTATTTATTTATGGGTTTGATTAAAGTGAGTAACAATATAAGCAATTTTGTTTGATAAATAAAAAATAGTTTAAAATAGAAACATAACTAGTGATGCCTGATGAGTGAATTAAATTCAATGCTATTCGTACTATTATGTATACATTTTTATTTTTTTTATTTTATTTTTTTTATATCTGCTCCCTGTGTCCAACAATGAAGTCGGATGAATCTAACATAAAAAACAACTTACGTAGCGTTAGTGATGTACGGGCGGGAATATTTCCCGACCCCATATAAATTCCCAAAAGTAGGATATTTATGTTTTTCTTTTAATCAAATCAATTCCCAAATGAATGTATTCATTCCAGGTCATTATACATAAGTAGTAGGTGGTTACTAAAAAACTCGGCTCGAAACATTCATGCGGGCTTGACGAAGTTCCCGGGTCTCTTCTATCAAAATGCACCGACTTGATCTCTGGCCCTCTGGCTTACATAATAAACGAATCCTTTTCTGATGGCATTTTTCCCTCTAAACTGAAGACAGCGAAAATAATTCCCATTTTTAAACAGAAGGGGAAGAAGTCAGAAATGAATAATTATCGACCTATCTCCCTTCTGTCCTCCTTCTCCAAAATATTTGAATACATCATACATGACAGACTACTATCTTTTCTAAATTATCACAACATTCTTTCCCCTAGCCAGCATGGTTTCTTAAAAACCAAATCCACCACAAGTGCTCTCTTTAGTTTTCTTACCCCTCTTTACTCTGCCCTGGACAAAGGGGACCAAACCATAGGAATGTTCTATGACATGACCAAGGCCTTCGACACTATTGACCACACTATTCTCCTAACAAAGCTGGACACCCTAGGTATTCGGGGTGCAGCTCTTAGCTGGATTTCCTCTTTCTTATCTGATCGGTTTCAGGTGGTAGAGATCCGCTCATCTAACAGCCAATCCTTCACTAAAACGCTCTCGAAACCTCTACCTGTTGTCTGTGGAGTACCCCAAGGGTCAATTCTGGGACCCTTAGCATATATCCTGTATGTCAACGATCAGTCTGCCTCCTTAGACGAGGGTACTCACATCCAATATGCGGACGACTCGAGCCACCTCTTAACCCTTCCCAAACATCAACCTTTTCAGGACCTTCCCCCCTTAATAAACTCACATGTTGATAAAATGTCCTCATACTGCTTCATGAATAAACTTACTATCTCGCGCTCCAAAACTGTCTATCTCTACTTTCATACTCACTACAAAATTCCTCCAGTATAAGCCCCCTCGTACGCCTTAACTCTGATATAATCCCTCGCTCTCATACAGTAAAAGTCCTAGGCCTGTTTCTAAATGAAAATCTTGACTGGTCCAGCCATGTAAATCATGTCGCTAACAAAATCTTATCTGGGTGCTACTTGATTAGAAAGCTTAAACAGATAGTGCACCCCCCTGTCCTTTTGCTAGTTTACTTTGCCCATGTCCACTCCCACTTATCCTATGGTCTGCTTTTTTGGGCAGCCTCTCACCATGCCAATAGAATATTTATCCTCCAAAAGAGAGTTGTGCGTATCATTGCTGGTGTATCCAGGAAACATTCTTGCAGAGATCTCTTCAAGAATCTGGGAATACTTACGCTGGCATGCACCCTGATCCAATCCGCTGCAATATTTGTCCGCACCAACCCAAATCTCTTCCCTCTTAACACATCAATACACTCCCATAACACCAGAGCCAGTCTCCAGGTCTACAGACCTTCCCACAACCTGACTCTTTTTTCTCAAGGTCCTGAATACCTTGCATCCACCCTCTACAATAAGCTCCCCAATCTCATTAAAACATCTCCCACCCTGCCCTCCTTCAAACACAACCTGAAAACATTTCTTTTATCCAACAGCTTTTACTCTTTAAAAGACTACCTCTGTGAGTGAGCCTGCTTGTTAACAACTTATATCTAAGTAATTAAAATATAAATGTATCGTTATCTCGGCATCCACATTGTACCATATATTGTATATCGATCTTGTCACCTTTTGTCACTTTATGCTTTGATCCTCAACTCAACTATGTGCCCTAATCTAATGTAATCTAATCTAATGTCTAATTTGTATCTAATGTATCTTATCTCATTTTATTCTTAGATTCAACTGGTTTAACCTTCCTGTAATCATAGGCTACTCAATTGCTTACCTTTTAAAGGCTTATATTTAAATGCCTACCTAGAATTAGAATTAGAATTAATATTTCCATGTAAGAATCTTGACGAAACCAATATTTGTATCTTGTACAAGTCGAATGGTGAATAAATATTATTATTATTATTATTATTATTAGGCCTACAATAAACCCGCTAGATATTGTTGTCGGTGGAGGGGGGTGGGGGGGTGGGTGCTGTGTGATAGTGATTATACCTGCAGGTGAGTGATGTGTGTTTTGCAGTTCATGGGTGTCGCGATTATCCTCGTTGGAGGGAGGTGACGGCTACTGTGTCTTCATTGATATCGCGTCGTCACGCTTAGCCTCCTTGCGTGGTAAGGTTGTTTTCACATAGCTGTATGGTTGCATGTGTTTCTTGTATGTATGGTTTATTTTTGCTTGTTTGTCTATTTGTTTCCTTATAGTTGTTACCGATAGAGGTGGCTCAGCGGTAAGACGCGAGACTCTAATTCGGGAGGTCGCCGGTTCGATTCCGGCCACCGGCAGTCCTGACTGAAGTTTTTCCCGAGGTTTTCCTCAGTCGTAAAAGCGAATGCTGGGATTGAGTCATACTATCAGCCCTCGGACAATCCTTAACCCAACTATCCAAACACCCTAATAACCTAGTTAGTCACCTGAAGAGGGGCACATCAGGTAAAGCTGGTGTGCACCCTAGAACGGGTATTCCTACAAAAATTATTATTATAGTTGTTTCGTTTTCTTATTGCTGATACGTGGATTTGGCACTGTGCCCAATCACGTGGCGTTATTGTAACATGTGTTGTGTTATGTGGAATGAGTGCTTCGTAGCAGAATAGTGTTGTTACGCAAGTATGTTGTTCATTGCTGTCAGTGATTACGGATTGCTGAGTTGATGATAGTAAAGTCCTTAGTCGTAATGGGAAAAGCGAG